>JANHFT010001760.1:35391-69926 GCA_032467955.1 Pseudoxenodon macrops | reverse complement strand
TTGAGCCTGGTGAGATTTGAACTGCCAAACTGCAGCTAGCAGTCAGCTGAAGTAGCCTGCAGTACTGCACTCTAACCGCTGCGCCACTCGGCACAATGCATCTGAAATTGAGCTGTGGAGCATTTTGAGTCCTTCTGATGCAGAATCTTGACCTGTTATGATGCCTTGTGCAAGAGCATTTTGAGAAACACGACAAGTCTGGACCTATGGTTGACTTAAGGATGTTTACTGGGCCTTTTTCCCCTAGGAGCCACCATCTCCATCCCAGAATTTCTTTAAGATGGGGATGAAGCTTGAGGCTGTAGACAGGAAGAACCCACATTTCATCTGCCCAGCCACCATTGGTGAGGTACGGGGTTCCGAAGTCCTTATCACTTTTGATGGCTGGAGAGGAGCCTTTGATTACTGGTGCCGCTATGATTCTCGTGACATCTTTCCTGTTGGCTGGTGCTCATTGACTGGTGACAATTTACAGCCCCCTGGAACAAAAGGTAAGTGCACCATCAGAAAATCGGAGAGGGAGGCATTGAAAATGGCCTGGGCCAATCCTTAAAGTTCTAATTAATAGGAGGATGCTACACCTTGGCCATTTTAGGACCAATGAGGGTAGCCAATGACATCTCTTTCTTTCAAGTGTCACCTAATCCAGGAAGACAAAGCAACAGTGATGTTGGCTCCTCCAACCTAACAGTTTTTCCATTTATTTATTTATTGCATTGGTTACAAATCTTAATACCAGCATGTATTCATCAGTGTTTGCATTAAGCGTTATTAAGGGGGGGAAATATTGTTGTAATGTTCGGCCTATTTCAGTAAACATTCCTGGTTGTAGTGATTGCTATAAATCCATGTTTTATTAAAAAAAATATGGTGCCAGAAAGAATAATACTGGCTGACAATTCTACCACAAACATTGAAGCAAGCAGTAGCAGTGCAGTCACCCATTCTCCTTGATTCCTTCAACATACATCAAGTTTAGAAGCAGGTGCAGAATATTCTTCCGGATTTTCTGGAATTATTGACTAAGACAAAGTGCAATAATAAAGGGCCCAAATCATTCTTTTTTCAAGATTGCAAACCTATTTCCCCCACCACATCCCACCCACCCCAAAAAAAGTATACAGGATTGCAAAGGATAATGCACTTACCTTCTCACAATTTGCTATCTCGTGTAAGTTAGAAGTTTATGGTTAGTGCTTCAAGTTTATTCTTTGTATTAATTTATGAATCAGTTCCGTTCCTTCAGCAGCAATTTTCCAGCCATTGAGCCATGCAAGAGATGGTGTATAGTTGGATTGCAGCTTAGTGGTGGAACATGTCCTTTATATGCTAAAGTTCAACCTCAGTTCAAATGGGCAGTGATGTCCTACAGCTTTTTTTCTCATACAATGATTTTTCTCTAACTCTGACGTCCTCCTAATTAGTTTACACAATCCCCGTTGGGCATTCTAGCTGAGGATAATGGGAGGTGTATCCCAACTGTGTGGGAGAGCTGAAGACAATTATTCCAGGGATATTGTAGCCTGCAAATTTGTCCTTCTTTGGTTATTACTGTTCAAGCACATCAGCTGATAATGCAAGCTTTGAAAATAGTTGGAAAATGAGTATATGTTGATATTTTAGGAGTAGAGTTTGACTAGCTGGCAGCAAAAACCCTGGAGCATTTTAGCTTTTTTAGCACTAGAGGGAGCAGATTTGTTTTTTTGATAATCTTGAGTTTACAGGAGCTGCCAGCTTCATGTATGTAATAAGCCACTCTCCATTTAAAACAAAGCTCTAATTTCAAGGATTCTTGCCTCATGATCCTATGTTACACACGTTTCAGTAACCATCAGAATAACTATGAATCAGCATTTCAGGGCGCTAATGGAGAAATTCAGAAAAATCCCAACATTGGTTGCTAAATGAAAAACGACAAAAATATTAGTCTTCTATAGTTTCGTTTTTACTTCTTGTATCTATCACCTAATCAACATTTAACTAGTATTTGATAATTACCCCAACATGTTGATGACAGTTTTTATGGACATTTATTCATGTCACAGGAACAATGAACCACCTTTTTAAAAAAAAAATGGATTAAGATTCATTCTTCTCTCTTTGTCTGCATCTGATTTTCAGAGATGACTTTTTTTTTTCAGGGAGAGAGAAACTGACAAGCCAGATCCTCAATTCCTTTTTTTTTTAGAGTGATTTACCAGCAACTGACCTTGCCTCAGCTAATGATCCGTTCGCATCCCTCTTCACCTCTTGGCTGGCAAGGTGTGCCACGTAGTTCTTTTCAGATAGAGCCCTTCTGCGTAATCTTTGTTGCTATCTTGGCTTTGAGGACTTACGCAATGATTGTGTGCTGCCTGTAGCCCTCTTGTAAGTCTTCCAGATCATGGAGAGCAAAATTAATGGTTAGTTGTAAAGGAAGATGCCTTTATCAGCACAGCTGCTCAGGAAAACGATCTATGCTATGGAGCATGGAGTTCGTTTAGTCTCCATTCAAAGTTTACAACGGTCCTGGAAAAAGTGGCTTATGAACGTTTTTCACACTTACATCCACCACAGCATTCCTGTGGTCACGTGACCAAAATTCAGCAGCTTCATAACTGGCTCATATTTATGACGGTCGTAGTGATCCCCTTTTGGTGAGCTTCTGACAAGCGAAGTCAACGGGGAAGCCAGATTCACTTAACAACTGCGTTACTAACTTAACAACTGCAGTGGTTAACAACTGGTGGCAAGAAAAGTCGTAAAACGGGGCAAAACTCCCTTAACAATTGTCTCACTTAGCCACAGAAATGTTGGCCTCAATTTATGGGCGTACGTTGAGGACTACCCGTAGTTAAAAAGCAGTGTTCAAAGTTACTGGCAAAAAAATCAAAAATGTACTGAATTTTTAACCGTAACATGCTCCGTTCTGGATCAAACTGTACTCTTTAGATTCAGAGTGACCCTGCTAAAGTTAGTCAACACTAATGAAGCTTGATTGCCTGGCATTCTTAGCAGCTGGAAGACAGGACCATAAGAGTTAATTGTCTTTGGACAGACTGTGAGCTAGAGGCAATTTTCTGCATTATCAAGAGATCTGGAATGTGAAGAGTAGATTTTCAACCTTGGCACCCTTCCAGCTGGCAGGGATGCAGGGAGGTCTTGCCAAGCAAAGGAGACGTTTGAAAAGAAAGGATGCACTCTTTTCACTGCTGTGCCAAGGGCAATGAAAGTTACAGCACCGGGGCACAACTATAGCCATTTATCCCCGTTTCCTTTGTTCTGGTTGATGCAGTCACCCGTTCAAACAACTTCATTGTGCTCAGCAGGCATGCAAAAGTTAATTGTTATTAAAGTTCCTATAGCTATGTGCAACCTCACATTAAATGGCACCTGACATTCTTCCCGTACCTGTCAACCATTTCGCACCCCCCCCCCAAATAACTCTGAACAGATTAAGGGTCTAGTCAGCTTTGATCCTTTGGGCTGGAAGGGAGAATAGCTTCAGGCAGAAATTGGTAGGAACGATGTCTCTGTCAGAAAACATGTATCTCCATTCCTCCTCCTGCGCCTCATTCGGTTGCATTGCCAGAAGATAAAACCCTGACATAACTGTATATTTGTCTGCCTAGACCAGGGGACAGAAACCTTAAACACTCAAAGAGCCACAAAGGTCCTAAACAGAAGCTCCCCGATCAATTCTGGAGCTGACCGGAAGTCCAGTTCCCTCATCATAGAGTCTTCTCCTAGCATGGTGGTTTTTTTTTGTTTTTTTGTTTTTTCCTTTGCTGACCGGAAGTCTGGTTCCCCCCCCCCCACCATAGAGTCTCCTCCTAGCACGGCATCCTTTTTCCTCTACCTGTCCTAACTAAAAGCCCTATCAATTGTGGCGGCGACTGGGAGCCACAACAGAGGGATGAAAGAGCCACATGCGGCTCCAGAGCCGCGGGTTGCTGACTCCTGGCCTAGACTTCACCATTTCCCAG
This sequence comes from Pseudoxenodon macrops, assembly GCA_032467955.1. Taxonomy (NCBI): domain Eukaryota; kingdom Metazoa; phylum Chordata; class Lepidosauria; order Squamata; family Pseudoxenodontidae; genus Pseudoxenodon; species Pseudoxenodon macrops. The sequence goes on along the minus strand of JANHFT010001760.1, from coordinate 65,961 downwards.
TTTTCTTGTCTGTTTTGAGAGTTGAACAGAAAACCTGGTACCTTTCCATATTGTATAGTGGCAGAAGATGTAATGTAAAGAAAACGAAGTCCACCAGTCTTAAAGGTGCCAAAGTTGGACATCCCTGGATTAAACCTCATTACAAGCACACCATCAGAGTGATTAGGTTGCGTTTGGTCTTCCAGACGGTCTTTTGAATGAAGCTGCGGTGGTCCTTGACCATCTCCTCTCCTTCTTCTTTTATGCCAGTTGTCATCCCAAAGACCCCGTTCCCTCCCCCTGACGTGATCTCCGAAAAAAGCACCATGCACAACACCGCAAGGAGTATCCTGGAACATCTGCCCGGACAAAGAGGCCGCAAACCTGGTCGTAAAAGAGGCCGGACACCCAAGGTGCTGACCAACCACCCCAACCCCAACCCTTCCAAGGCAGTGGAGTCTTTAAAATTCCCCAAAAAGAGGGGGCCAAAACCTGGTGGGAAGGTAGGTGGTCAATGTGCGGGGCTGAACTATCGAACATAAGCCATCCATCCCTCTTTTGATGTGGCCACTGCAGCAAGGTTGTTGCATGTCCAACGATAGAAGGAATAATGTTTGCTTCCTGATCACCCCAACTTTTTACTTTTGATAAATAACTCATGGCAGCAAGCATATATAATACTCTTTCCTCCTCCTAATTATCCTACAACAACTCTGCGAGGTGGGTTGGAGCGAGAGAGGATGACTGGCTCAAAGTCACCCAGCTGACTTGCATTCCTATTGCAGGACTAGAAGTCCCAGTTTCCTAGTGATTGGTCCAAAATCACCCAGCTGGCTTTCATGCCATACTTAAGGCAGGACTAGAAGTCACAGTTTCCTGGTAATTGGTCCAAAGGGAGCCAGCCGGCTTTCATGCCTAAGCCAAGACTAGAACTGATGGTCTCCTGGTTTCTAAATCAGCACCTAAAACACCAGACTAAGCTGGCAATTTAATCAATTAAAAACATTTGATTAGATACAAGATACTTTCCGTGTACTCCCGCTTACTACCTTAAAATCCCTGGAAGGACTCCCCAGGACCGACACCTTTGAAAGAGCTTTAATTGCAAAGCTGAGCAGGCTGTGGACCGGTCAGGATTCTGTGTAGCCTGCTTTCAAGCTCCACAGAAGAAAAAGCAGGAAGCAAAGGCAGCCCACTGCTTAAAATCTTTTGTCACCGCCATAAATCACAATTTTTATTACCAGTCCCTGAGGTGGTTGCTGGTGACTCAAGACAGTTTTATTGCTCGTTAAGTTTCGTACACTTTTGTCACAGAGATACCATTTCCTCTTTATGTTCGTGAGAGCCTGTCCTTTGATGCAGCAGTATCAGTACCTGAACGGCTTCTTCCTTTTTTACCTAGTAGACTTTGTTCCTCCATTGAAAGCCATTGAACTTCTTTCTTTCCCCCGCCCCCTCTTTCAGAGAAAGCAGCGAACGTTACTAAATCCAGCACCCACTTCCCCGACAACTAGCACTCCTGAGCCTGACACAAGTACGGTACCACAAGATGCAGCTACTATTCCCAGTTCTGCTATGCAGGCCCCTACAGGTAAGGAACGGCCTCCTATTGATTCTGAAAGTTCCTGCTACCTTCGGAAAAAAAGCCCTTTAAAAAAACTGGCTGCTCCCGCAGGTAGTTTGCTGAAATGGTTAGTGAACTCATGGCAACGGCAATGCATTCTGAGTTTTCTCTTCCTCTGGTGTGTCTGCTCTACTGTCTTGATTTTGTAGTTTATTACAGTATCAGAGGCAGTATTTATTTATTTATTTTTATTTATTTATTTTGTCAAGCACGTATTAGGTAACATATATAGATATAAACATGAATTGAATACATGAATTGAATACGAACAAAAGGGAACATTAGGACAGGGACAGTAGGGACGCTGGTTCGCTTGTGCACGCCTCTTAATTATTCATCCGATTCGGACCAGTTATTCATCCGGTTATTTATTCATCCGGTTTGGACCGGTTCACTAGAACCGGTAGTGGAAATTGCGGATGGGCCTGCCCATTCGCACTGGCTCTATGCCATCCTATTTAGACATGTTTTTGAGGCCGGGCGCATGCGCAGAAGGCGCACACATGCACTCTGCAGGCGGGCGCAGCGAACCGGTAGTAACGAAATGGGAAACCCACCGCTGATATTAACATTTTCAAATTCATACTCTTTGTAAGCCACCTGGAGTCATTTAGCACTTGGATGGAACTAGAAATTGAATAAATGAACAAATATATAAATGAATGACAAACCTAATGAGGGAGATGTTTTTGAAAGAAGCAACTTCACACGATTGAGGGGGGGAAAATAGTTAGGGCAAAAGAATAATTATCCAACATAATTCTTTCCTTGGTCTTCACGTTGTGTTCATGAAACTGGCATCAAACTAGAAATATTTGAGTGATTTGTGGTTGACCTGTTTTAGCTGCACAATTTCTCCAAGAATTGTGAGACAGTGTTTCAAGGTGAATTCATCAGCGTGTAAAGAAGAAGAAGAAGAAGAAAGCTAATTTTCATTGCATAGACTAGAAAACATTGTTTTAAAAGAGCCATTTTGTATTTACACATGTTCATGCATTAGGAATAAATTTTGGGAACTATTAAAGTCCACACATCTTAAAAGTTGCCAAGGTTGAGAAACAGTCATGTGGCTGGCATGACTCAACGCCAAAGGCGCACGGAACCCTGTTACCTTCCCACCAAAGGTGGTCCCTATTTTTCTACTTGCATTTTTTACGTGCTTTCGAACTGCTAGGTTGGCACAAGCTGGGACAAGTCACGGGAGCTCACTCCGTTACGAGGCGCTAGGGATTCGAACCAGCTCAGCGTCTTAGCCACTGAGCCACCGCGTCCCTTTTTTCTTCTTCAGGATATATAGACTCTCAAAAACTGCAATGCAGCACATGGATCTGTTCTCTGGAACTCAGCCAGGTTAGATACACTCATTTGCAGAAAGGAGAGATGAAGGGACTGTTGCCTGACCCAGAGTTTGCAAGAAATTTATCTCTGCCTTTTCAAATTAAATATGGAAAGCTTTTTAAAATGTGTTTCCTTCTCCTTTTTCCTGTAAACTCCCTCTCTTCCCCCCCCCCCCCCTTAGTTTGCATCTACTTGAATAAAACTGGTAGCCCTGGGCCTCACCTGGACAAAAAGAAAATCCAGCAATTGCCTGACCATTTTGGTCCAGCTCGAGCATCCGTAGTCTTGCAGCAAGCAGTCCAAGCTTGTATCGACTGTGCTTACCACCAGAAGACTGTCTTCTCATTCCTTAAGCAAGGCCACGGAGGAGAGATAATTTCAGGTAACACTCTCGTGGATCTGTCCTACTTCGTGGGGAAAATATCTCCAAGGGAACCATGTCTGCCAGCCACAATCTAGCCATGAGATTCTAATAGTAGCAATGCAGCATTGTGTGTTTTTTAGAAACCTTTGAAGCAGCGGGGACAGGGGTGAAATTCAGCCGGCTCTAACCGACTCGCGCCAGCCGGTAGGGCCGGCTGTACGAAGCCCCGCACACCCGCGCAGACGTCATGACGTACCTTTTTGGGGACTATTTTCAGGCTCTGCACATGCGCAGAAGGCTTTGCGCATGCACACATTTGCGAACCGGTAGGGAAGGTAAGTGAATTTCACTCCTGAGGGCGGGGGGACCGACTGTGGCCCCTTTCCAAGCCTGTGGACTTCAACTCCCAGAATTCTGGCTGCCTCAGGAATTCTGGGACTTGGAAGTTCGCAAGGAGTAAAGGGATCCTTCTTGCCCACCCCTGCATTGGAGTAATGTTCTAGTCTAACGGAGTAATGTTCTAAATTATTGTGGCTGGAATATTGAAGTCCCAGGAAATCTGGAAGGCATTTTATTACACTGAATGACAAGCAGACAGCTTGGAGGGGGGGGTTGAGGGGGGATGTAGAGCTTTGCTGCTCATCTCTGTAACATCTTTATATATTTGGCTTTTGTTGGTTTCCTCTTTCAGCTGTGTTTGAGCACGAGCAGCACACTCTCAACTTACCAGCAGTGAATAGCATTACTTACGTCCTCCGTTTCCTCGAGAAACTTTGCCACAACCTGCGTAGTGACAACCTCTTTGGGAACCAGCCCTTCACTCAGCACCACATGCATCATTCCAGAGAATACGACCATGACAAATACCTAGCAGGTAAGGATTGGGGCGGAGAGCTTTCATGGAAATCTCCGCAGGTGGAGTACAGTGTTTCCCCAAGCAGACTCCAAACCAGTTGTCCAGCATTTATCATTCTGAACCTGTCCCTACCACCCTGCCTGTTCTTGTGTGTCTCTTTTAAACTTGGAGCAAAGGGTAGTTCTCAACTTACGACCGTAACGGAGCCCACCCATTTCAGTTGTAATTCATGACAACTCTCGAGTTGCCATAGGCCAGGGGTGCTTTGCAAGTTGACAGCAGTCATAAAACAGATCACCCACATGGCTGACCTCATGTTAAGATCTTCTTCTTTTTTTTGCAGTAAACGTTAAGTATATGCCATGGTCCTAAAGTGACCATTGGAATCTTAAAGCAAACACCATAGTTGTAAAACGAAACCATTGTTTCCTATGGGGCTTTTTTCTTTTCTCTGAAAACCAGAAGTAAATGCTAGTTTTAGCAAAAATGTTGTAAAACGTGCTGCAATGCAGTCTGGTTGCTGAGTGCCTGACATGTCATATAACTATTGGGGTGGGGGTGGGGGTGCTGTTTGCCAGTCTGAGAATCAAGTCATAAATACTTTTAGGGGAATCCGACATACCTTTAAATGGTCACTAAGCAACGAGTCATAAAGCAAGGGCTATCTGTAGGGGTGAAGTCCAGCAGGTTCTGGAAAACCGGTAGTGGAAATTTTGAGTAGTTCGGAGAACCAGTAGTGGAAATTTTGAGTAGTTCAGAGAACTATCAAAACCATGGAGATTTTGCAGTATCCTTCCCCTGCCACGCCCACCAAGCCCACAGAACCGGTAGTAAAAATAATTTGGATTTCACCACTGGCTATCTGTATGCATTTTATTTTACCTGATACAGCACAGAACATATTGATAGGGCCTTTCCTTCTAATGATATTATTTAAGCGCGTCAGATTCTATATTCTATGTTACCTGAGACAAAATACAATGACATACTTACTATTGTTCATGGGTAGTGACAATGATGATTAATATGGCAGATAGCTCACTTGAAAATTAAAAAGCAACGTGTTACAATAAAAGAGTGATTGAATGCACCAGGTTTGGGGGGGTGGGGGATTGCCAATTACTCCAAATATCTGTGGAAATGGAAGTTTACCTCATTCATTGCAATTATTTCATTTGTGTTGCCTCATTAACATAAATGTCTAGACTACCACAGATGCCGTAAATTGATCAGTTATTTCAGGAGAATCTCTGGATGGAAATTTGTTGCATCCAAAATCCATTAAGTTGGGGTTCCATTAAGTTGAAGTTTCACTTTATTTATCCAATTTTGAAGCAGCTTTCAGAAAAGTAATGCTTGCCCTCAAATTCCCTTTGACATGTCAAAGGTGTGGTATGTGGGTTTTTGAAATATCCCGTGTGCGAGTTTCCCAGTTGCGACTTGACATAATACTTGAGGATTATGTTACTAGAATGACTTGAAGATATCGCATTTGACCAGCTGAGGTGGCCAATCATCAGATACCCAGGTGCTATATGTAGGTTGTATAATATTATTGATTTGTTCCTTTTTATCATATTGTTATTGATCCATCTTACGGCAACTGAAACGTACATGACTCTGAGTCATTTCTGATTAGAGCAGCCAATAATTCCAGTAAAAATAAAATAAGATTAGAGCAAGTATGACTGTTTTCAGTACGTAATATGAAAAAGATGGGGATTGGGTTTCTTTTACATCTGAAATTCACAGAAGATACTAAACTAATTTAGAGAACCACTGGTAAATTTTAAGTCTAATTAAAGCATTTCCTGAGGGGTGGGTGGGGTTTCCCATATATTTTAATACCAACCAGCGCCAGTCTTAAGAAACTTGGGTTAGAAAAGTAGACATTGCATGAAGAAGGAAATGTTGAATATTTTGTAGCTTTTTTTGTGTGTGTATTTTAATATTGAGCTTTCCATGATTTTCACAAATTGGCATTTAGCTTCATATTCTGAAGCTTACCCAGTCAGCCAAAACAAAAGGCTCTGAAATTTCCCTGTGATGAGCAAAAATACATTTAAGAATCACTTTGAAAAGCACCACTGCAAACAATCAAGGAATAATGACATGCAGGAAGCTTGAAGCCAGCAATTGCACAAAACGACTGAGGGGATCAAATTAACTATAAAGAGGCATTTTGTCATTCCCCAACTCTATTAAAGAGCATGCAATAGATTCCCCATCGGGATATAAGAATTAAGACATACGGGAAACGGTAACACCAATTTTTCAGTTAGGAGAACAAAAATACTTTTTTTTTTTTTTTAAAGTAAAAGCTCTCCAAATGAAGCCATTATTGGCCCTGGAAATGCCACTGTCCCTTTTGTAAAATTCTCCCAATTATTATATAGAACCAATAATGGGATAGTTGGTTACACCCAGAGTTTTCAATATCATCCTCCAGTTCGGCAGTGAAGCTGTTTCTGCTGGTGGAATTATAGATGCTGGTGTAGGCCGTTTAGGAGAAGAAAAAGCATCTTTATGGCAGCCAATGACCAGTCCATATAATATGGGCAATTCTGCTGATACGAAGCAGAGCGTCCGTTTCTTCAAAGAAGGCGTGCTGATCTTAAGCAGGGCTTGTTCTCTCTTCCTAGACAGGAGCATTTCGTTAGACGGCTCTCTGCAGGGACCAGGCCGGGGTACAAAGAGGTATTCCCAAGAGTTCCTTCCATTCGGTGCTCCTCTGTCCCCCAAGTTACCAAAGAATGACCATCACCCTTTGGAAGGTGAGCACAGCCTCTTTTCCCAGCCTTTATCAAGCAGCATAGGTTGAGACTCATAGCGATAGCACTTAGACTTATATACCGCTTCATAGTGCTTTTACAGAGTCAGCCTATTGCCTCCCCAACAATCTGGGTCCTCATTTGACCCACCTCGGAAGGATGGAAGGCTGAGTCAACCTTGAGCCTCATGAGATTCGATTTGCCAAACTGATGACAGCCGGTGATCAGTAGAAGTAGCCTGCAGTACTGCACTCTAACCACTGCGCCACCTCGGCTCTAAGCAGAGGTTGTTTTCTAACGGAGCAAATCCCCTTGGAAATTAATGCAAGGTGTGTGGCGAAATATCTTGATTTTTTATTTTTGGGGGAGTTGAGGTAGCACCTCAGATTAGATGGAAGCAAGCAGAGTGCTGTCATTCACACATCCTGTTCTCTTTCTCTCTCTATCACTCACGCACACACATTTTTGGGGGAAAGATATATTTGCTCTGTTCTTTGGGAAAGAAAGCACATGTGTATATATATATAGAGATAGAGTATATCAGTATTATCAGCAGTGTGAAGAACAGGTGGGAGCCAACTAATTCATGTGAGCATGTGGAAGGCAGATGGGTTTCCTTGCAAAGATTCATGGGGAGAGGAAGCAAGAGACTTGAGTTCTAGATACAGAAGGTAACTGTAGGAGATGACCAGGCTGAGCCCGAGGGAGGGGTCAAATGCATCATCAGTCATGAGTCCAATTGCACCCACAAGAGATCTAAGTCCAGCCCATCTGGAATTCCTTATCTACTGCCAATTTGCTTTCACTGTTAGTAGTACAGATTCTTGCAAAGAGCTAAAGCTTACAATAAACCTATATAGCAATAGCAATAGCACTTAGACTTATAAACCACTTCACAGTGCTTTATAGCCCTCTCTAAGCAGTTTACAGAATCAGCATATTATCCCCAGCAATCTTGGTGCAGCCATCTTTTCTTTTGGATCTTTAGCCTGCCACACTTTCTATTATTCTACTATGCATTTTCTATTATGGGAAAATGGGAGGATTGTACGGAGTTGATGATATGTAGCCATAACAAAATTCTTTCTAGAAAGCCAAGGTCATCTTTTGTCTCTGCACCTGACCGGAACTGAATGGGTGAAGCTGCCAGCGTGGCAGTGCAAGATTGGACCATGTGATGGACTTGTGGGTGTGGGGGCAAGGTCTTGAACTTTCAACTGGTTGGTGAAAACCGGGAAGCTTCAGATTCAGGTTTTCACCAGATGGGCCAACATGCCTCTCTTAATAAATTGGCACGTTGAGGAATACTTTGCTTTGGACTCGGATTTAATTTTGGATGCTGTTTGGAACACTGACACTGACTTTGCTTGTCAGAAGGTTGCAAGAGGTGATCGCATGACCCCGGGGTCAATGGTGAAATCCAATTTTTTTTTACTGCTGGTTCTGTGGGCGTGGCTTGGTGGGCGTGGTGTGGTGTGGCATGGTGGGCGTGGCAGGGAAAGGATATTGCAAAATCTCCATTTCCACCCCACTCTGGGGCCAGTCAGAGGTGATATTTGCTGGTTCTCCAAACTACTAAAAATTTCCGCTACTGGTTCTCCAGAACCTGTCAGAACCTGCTGGATTTCACCCCTGCCCGGGATACTGCATCCATCATAGATATGACTATAATAAACTATTTATTTTTATCCCATCATCTTTGTAGTTCAAACTAAAGCAGGTTTTGCTTATATATTAAAACAAGATTAAAAACTAGGGACAAAACCTACCTGGGTCCATTCGTATGATTTCTTACACCACGTGGGAGGAACAGCTTCACGAGGTTTGGATGTGCAAATTAAGCTGCAAGAGGAATTTCAAATAAAAGAAAAATTTATAGGAATAATATCCCTTCAATGGAGAGCAGATTTATAGGAAAACAATAACACTTCAAATGCTGAAAGGATATCACACAGAAACTTAAGACTGGTTCGGTCCAATTCCAGAATGCAGAACAGAGCATGCACGTTATAGGAGAGCCAATTCTGAGTAATAAATAAACTTAACAATAAATGAAGTTTAACAGTGGAAATAACTATTCAGAGAGTGACGCATGCCTTCTCTTTTTAATTAATTAGATGTGGGCTCCTGGAATAATCAGAGTGTTGGATTTCAAAACCTAAGAGGCCATTTCCAACTCTTAAGATTTTATCATTCTGTATTTTTTGGGACCTAAAGCTAAAAAATGAAAAGTACAGGTAGTCCTCGACTTACAACAGTTCGCTTAGTGACTGTTCGAAGTTACAACAGCACTGAAAAAAGTAACTTATGACCATCTTTCACACTTATGACCGTTATAGCATCCCCATGGTCACGTGATTTTCATTCGGATGCTTGACAATTGACTCACATTTATGACGGTTGCAGTGTCCTGGGGTCACGTGATCCCCTTTTGCAACCTTCTCACAAGCAAAGTCAATGGGGAAACCAGATTCACTTAACAACCGTGTTACTAATTTAACAACTCCAGTGATTCGCTTAACAAATGTGGCAAGAAAAGTCGTAAAATGGGTCAAAACTCACTTAACAAATTTCTCACTTGGCAACATACATTATGGTCATAAGTTGAGGACTACCCGTAAAGGGTTAATGCAAGATATATCATATGCTTGGAGCTGATCAAGTGATCTATGATTCAGAACAATTGAGATTTCTTTCCCCTATATCAGCCTTTTCTATTGGATGGTCTCTATATGTATTGGATTGTAACTCTCCACATTTATAAGAAAGGGGTAAAAAAGTTTGAAAGTTGTGAAAAGGAAGGAAATGGTCTTTAACTAAGTCCAGAAACTCCACTTCTAAATTTACACAAGGTAGTCAAATTATCGCACAATCTAAGATTAATAAAGTAGCTAGGGTAGTGGTCCCTAATCTTTCTGGCTCCATGGACTGGCAGCGGGGGCAGAGAGGAGAGGATGGTTTCGCATGCACATGCCCGCCACTTGCACAAATGGAACTTCACAGGCTCATACACCGTTTCCGTGGCCCGGTTCAGACTGCAGACTAGTAGCAATCCGCAAATCGGGAGTTGGGGACCCCTGAACTAGGGTGGTAGGCACTTCTCTGTCCTTGCCCTCCATATGCTAGCAGGTCAAATACCAACTGGAAGAATTTATTAAGTACATTCTGATGATAAGAGACATTTTAAAAATTATAATTTTGGTCACAGTGTTTAAACTTTGCACTAGCCAGGTGTACCATCAAGTCAGGACTGATTCTTAGTGATCACATCGGTTTCTCCGTGATGAATATGGATGTATGGATGCATATACAATATATTTATCTGCCTCTGTCTAACCATCTACTCATCCATCCATAGAAAGAAAAGCTATGCTAGCTATTTTTAGAATGTCTTATTGTGTACAGCAACTTGATTGCTACAGAATCTTTCTCTGCCAACTCCTCCCTCTCTAAACTGTGCAAAGTAAAGCAGTGTTTGTATTCTAATTCATTCTGTCTAGACACGTTTTTCAAATACATAACTTCCTCTTAAGTAGTGAAGACACATAAGACATACAATTAACTTAAAATACAGATATATAAATTGTCTATGATTTTAGAAGTCATTCCCCTCTTTTAATGCAATTTAGGATCCAGGCACATTATTAATTTTATTTAATTCTTTTTTTTTAAACTACAGAGCAGGTAAACGGGGAAGGAAAGTAAACCATCCATTCAATTTATCCTTGAATGACAGTTTTAACATTATTCCTAGAATTTCAAAGATAAGAAAAAAAATCATATTTCTTGCATGCTGTTATTGCTTGTAATTTTCATACAGAGGAATGCAAAAAAATGTGCATCCTTACCTGATCACAGAGATTGTGCTGGGAACGATGCAACAGCATTTACACTCTTTATATCATAAAACCTGAAATTATTCTCTTTCAATGTCTTCCTATTTTGGGGGGATTTGCACTTCTGATTTGTGATTTTTTTTAAAGGAATTGGAAAACACGGGCTACTTACATTATAGCTAACTATAACTTCACACAAACCAAGTGAAACCCAAATGAACATTGTATCCAGATATGAACCTTCTTTAATATTATCCCACTGCGCTTCTGTCTTTATTGTTTATAGCACAGTAACATACAATCCACATGTTTTCGTACTCCAAGTTTATTTTTTTAAATGGACATCCCAGCGGATAATGACAGAATATGCTCCATCAACCCACCTCAGCGCCTCTTTCCACTCCCACAACACAAATAATTACATGCACAGCTCTTTTACATAGCCGCATGCACTTAATCTCTTCCGCTCTATTTCTCCATCCATCCATTTCCGAATTCCAGCGCTTCCAACTACAACAACTGTGTGTTTGTTCTTTTTACATTCAAGTCTAGAAAACTAACCCTTTCCCACCACATAACACACAGTGGAATTGCCTATTAGAAGGTGGCTGTTTCCCTTCTATCCTTAAAACTTTCTCAATAGGGTTTTTTAAGCTCCGTATCTTTGGAGATTTCCACTACCAATGTAGGCTTTCATAATTAAATCGATTCAGTCCACTTATAGCTAAAAGAGAGTTAGGAGAAATAAATCACTGGTTGATACTAAAAATGACAAGATCATTCGGATGCTCAATAACATTGCTGTAGAGAACTCTGCATACAGCATATGAAAAGGTCCACTTGAGCCTGCTTTATATTATAGATCAGGGGTCAGCAACCTGCGGCTCTGGAGCCGCATGTGACTCTTTCACCCCTCTGCTGCGGCTCCGTCACTCAAAACTGGCACACGATTTACTGAGCTTTTCAACGCCAGGTAGCCCAACCATGGATAAATCCAAGAAAAGGAAAGTTTCAGAAGAAAACAGAATCTTTAATTCAACTATATATGCTAGTTTTCGGGCTGCCCAGGAAATAGTCAGGCACTGGAAGGGTTTTGTGGTTCCCGGAGTTTTCTTTTCTGTGGGAAACGGGTCCAAATGGCTCTTTGAGTGTTTAAGGTTGCAGACCCCTGACCTAGGATCTGTACTTTGCCTTTAGAGCCAGCTATGACCCCTACATAACCCGTATATGGCCCCATGGGAGTCTGACAACAGCCAATAGAATCCATGTTCTTGCATAGGAACAGGAAGCTCAAGTGCAAAGCCCAAGAGAAGGTATAAAAACCCCTCACTCTCAACTCCATGTGGTCAGCTGCACCAGAACCATGTGCTTGGTGGTTCTGGTTCATCATTAAACCATCTTTCCAATCGGCCTCCATGTTTCCAGTGTCTTTCGCCCCAGCTTGGATCTGAACCAGATGGATATTTCTTCCAACACCCTGATTCTTGAATGGATTCCACGCTTCTCAGGAATCTGGAGTGGCCAGAAAAGATGACAAGTCTTCCAAGCATGTAAACACATAGCTTCCATGTCTTGGCATGATCAAGGCCAAACAATTTTGGAACGGTTAGGGCTGGTACAGATCCAACAATGGACTAACGTGGAAAAGGATTTGGCATCTCCGACGGGTACAAGTAAGGATGTAGCCCAGGCCTGTCTCTACATGCTGAGTCCTCCTCCTTGGTCTCTCTGATCTTTTGTAGAAGAACCACTCCTCTCTCCGTGCAGCTCTCCTTCCTATGATCTGCAGCTGCAGAGAGAGAGAAAGGGGCCCTTCTCATTACGGGATATGAGTAGCAGTTTACAACAAGGTGGTTGAAATAGAGGGGTAGCACCCACCCCTCTCCTAGGAAAATGAGACGTTTTAGGAAATATTAAAAGGAAGGCAGAAACTAATCCCCCTCACCTTTGTCAATGGGACATTAAGGCCAGGCCCAGTCTATTCTACATAACAAAGATCTACCTCCTTCAGGCAGAGCCATAATAGGAATCCCAAAGCCCTTTCATTACATCATCGCCCAGCAAGAGTCAACCAAGCCTGGGACTCAAAAACACAACCTACAAAGTTACCCCTGCGTGGTCTGACAACCATTCGGAACACAAGCTCAAATTCAAAGCCCATTTCTGCACTTTTTTTTGCCCAGGATCTCAAGCCATGTGATCCTGTTCATCAATAAACCATCTTTCCAATCAGCCTCCATGTTTTCAGTGTCTTTCGCCCAGACGGACATTTCTTCTAACAGTTTGTTTGGTTCTTAAATGCAGGATCCCATTAGAAACATTTCAAAACCAACCACGTAAAGCTAACAGGATTTCACGATCTTTAAGCTCATTGTTCCCGGCGTCTAATTCACCCTCAAAATGGGAGCAGAATTCACGCTTGTGTTTTAGAAGTGAAAAGCAAAGGCTGAGAGGCTGCGTGAGGGGATTTGCTCTGTAAAATACTTAGGCCCGTATTAGGTTACAATGGATGACAGATGGCAGAATGACGAAGCCTTTACATAGTAAACAAACGAATAATGCCTTTTTGGATGTATTTTATGAGAACATGTGCCATTCTGGATGCTTGTCGTCTGGCATTTTATTTGAGTTCTGGAATCAGTTGATGAATTAGGTCTCTTTCAAGTAAACTACCTCAGATAAACCAATCAGCTTGATTTAGTAAAGTATCTTAGACTTTCTTTTATGTAAGATACTTACATTAAAAAAAAAGTGCAGAGAAGAGCAACAAGGATGATTAAAGGCCTGGAGACTAAATCGAAACATGCAACACGTTCAAAACTCTAGTTATAAGTTGTCATTATTTATGGTTTTTTTTCCTCCCTCCTTTTTTTTCTTTATTAATTACTTTAACTGATTAGGAATAGCATGTAAAAATACAAGAAAACAGTGAAGGAACTGGAAAAACAACCAATAGGTTGTGATCAATATTTTAAGTTCTGATGTTTCACTTATGAATCATTGAATGTTGACATCAATTCCAAGGCTACTAAATAAAATTTATATTATTTTATTTTATTATATTAATTTTATTAATTTTATTAATTTTATTAATTTTATTAATTTTATTAATTTTATTAATTTTATTAATTTTATTTATTTTATTATTAATTTCTTTTATTTTATTATTATTTTATTATATTTATTTTATTTTTTATTTTTTATTTTGTTATTTTGTTATTTTATTTTATTATTATTATTATTTTAAGATTTCATTATTTTGTTTTGTTTTTCGCTTTTCTTAACCGCCCATCTTCCTCACCGAATCCTTATTACAGGTAGTCCTCGACTTACAACCACAGTTGGGGTCCAAATTTTCCATTCTTATGTGAGACAGTTACCTGAGTTTTGCCTCATTTTATGACTTATCTTTCCAAAGTTGTTAAGTAGTAACTCAGTCATTAAGTGAATTGGCTTTGCTGGTGAGAAGGTCGCAAAAGGGGATCACAAGACCCCTGGGACACGACAACCGTCATAAATACAAGTCAGTTGCCAAACCCCTGAATTTTGATCACGTGACCCCGGGGATGCTGCAAAGGTCTTAAGTACGAAAAACAGTCATAAGTCGTTTTCTTCAGTGCCCTTGTAACTTCAAATAGCCACTAAACGAACGGTTCAAATCTGTATATCGTCGTATTTTCTTTTTTTCCTTCTTTCTCTGAGGCGTCTATTGACGATTTCCAAAATGGCAACTGAAAACGACAGACTTGGTGCCTCAAAACACAGTCAGATTCCATTTGCAAATGAATCTACATCTTTCCCTCACGCTTAAGGGCTTTCTGCGTTCACTCAGCCTCCGAGATGACAGGAAATTGTGGGTGTTAAGGACCACAGCCTTCGGCAGACATTTTATTTATGCAACATGAATCGGAGACATAACTGATACAGAGTGTTGTTAGTTAGTTCCAGTTCCAGCATTCCTTGTTTCCATTTGTCTCTTCCGAATCTTCCAAAATTCAGCTTTCTGGGTTGTTGTTTTTCTTTTTAGCCATAGCTGGTTGTGCTGGTTTTCCATTCTAGTGTGTTTAGCTTCGGTATTAATTTAATTTTAATTTAAGCGCAAAAAAAGGAGTCCCTTTTTCCTTAACGTACACTTTTGCGTCACCATTTTGACTGAAAGGGTATGTTTACGAGCAGGGGTGGGTTCTAATTTACCTCGCCGCCGGTTTGCTGCCTCCTGCGCCGCGTGGGTGTGCCGTGTGGGCGTGCGCGTGCTTCGCATGTGAGCGCGTGCTTCGCATGCGTGCCTGTGCTTTGCATGCGTGTGCGTGCTTCACATGCATGCTCATGTGCAGTACCAAAAATTACAATTGTTTTTAAAAAGGGCAAAAACAAGATGGCGATGCATGCGCAGTGCCAGAAACTCAGGTTCTGCGCATGTGCAGAAGGGAAAAGAAACCCGGAATTTTTTTTTACAAATTCCAAAAAAAAGGGGGGGAAAGGCGTCGTCCAAGGACCAGAACTGGTTCCATGACATCACCAGCGGCTTACTACTTACTCTATAGAACCGGTCAGAACCGGTAGCAACCCACCTCTGTTTATGAGTATTATTTCCGAATGTTTATGATAATTTATTTGTATCCTGCCTTTATTATTTTTACAAATAACTCAAGGCGGCAAAATATGTTCAACACACCTTCCTTCTATTTTCCTCACAACAACAACCCTGTGAGGTAGGCCGGGCGGAAGGAAAGGGACTGGGCCAAAATCACCCAACTGGTTTTCAGGGTGAAGGTGGGACTAGAACTCACAATCTCCTGGTTTATAGGCTGGTGCACAAATAAACAAATAAGATGAATATTTATATAAATGTGAACCAAACATGGCTGTTTCAAAAAATGTATTTATCCTTTTCCCAACGATCTTATTTTCACCTCACCTTCATCCTATTTTTAGGGAATGACAAGGATCGCTACAAAAGATGAGATCCTCTCTTTCTTTCCCTCCCTCCTTTCCTCTGGGTGTGGATTGTCTGCTACTGTTGTGGTCCGCCAGTGGCCTGCGGAGTTGGCAGCAGAGTCGGACAGTGAGGAGGCTGGGGAGGAAAATGGGCCAGTCCTGGAGTCTGTAGAAAGCTCTGCGTCGGAGGCAGAGATGGAGCCAGGGCCATCTGGGAGTTATGTGTGGACTCCGGAGCCTCCAGAGTCGGACATCAGAGAGGCAGAGGAACAGGGGGAGCCTGTTCCTAGTGCACGCATGCACAGAGTTGCCAGAAGGCAAGAACAATTAAAAGAAAAGGGACCACTCGGGAGTAAAGCTTGGAGGTGATTGGCCCCTCCCATAAGACTTAAAAGAGATGGGCCTTTGCAGGAAGCAACGTTGTTAATTCTGTTCAAAGTTTGCAGCTCTGTTTGATTCTGGACTCCGTGTGGCTTTGCCAATTAGGTCTTTGGCATTGTATCAAGGGAGATAAAAGGCGGGTGATTATTCCGAAGGACTATTTACAACTTTTTGGGACTTATCTGTGAATGAACAGATTTCACAGCTGTTGCAATAAACAGAGGTTTTTGGAACTACTCATGTGTTTTACTGACTCAAGAAGCCTAGGTCAGAACAATTATTGATCAAGCATCATGACTATTTCTTAGCACGTATCGTGACTAAAGCTAGTTTGTTCTAGTGGTTAAGGCACCAGGCTAGAGGCTGGGAGTTGTAGTCCCGCCTTTGGCATGAAAGCTGAGCGGGTGACCTTGGGTCAGTCTCTTCCTCTCACTCCAGCCCACCTTACAGGGTTGTACAGAAAACAAAAGGAAGAGAAAATATTAGGAATATTAGGAAGGTTGAGTCAACCTTATGACCTGTCAGGATCAAACTCCAGGCTGTGGGCACAGTTTGCTTGCTGTATTGTATTCTAGCCACCTCACCCCCAGGACTCCTATAACTATATTATATTTTATAGTTATTACATTGGCACCCGCTGTTGTTTTGTGTGATGCTGAAAGTAGCATTGATGATGTGCTCCTCCTCCTTCCTCCTCACTTCCCTTCTTCATTTTCTTTCCCTCCTGTCCCTCCTTCTTTCCCTCCTCCTTTTACTTTCCCCCTCCTCCTCCTCCCCCTCCCTAGCGTATTCCTGCAATTGCAGGATCCGCTTTTCGGATTATTGAATACCACTTTGCATGGTCAGCTGCGTTTCCAGGGCGCAGATCCACAGCTTGCATCTCTTTCTTGATGGCATCTTGCCATTTCTGTTTTGGATGCTCATGAGGTTGCTGGCCATTGACTTCTAGCTGGTAGGCAGTCTTGGCCACGGTGGAAGATGCTGCTCTATGGACATGTCCATACCAGTGGAGTCGGCCTTGTCTCAACTGCTCTATAATTGGCAGGCCAAAGTAAAGTAGCACTGACTGAAGTGGCTTATATAGTCATAAATACATCATAAGGGCAATCCAAAAAAAATCAACTGGTGGCGAGGATATCCCTTTGGGCCCATAGCAAGTTTGAGAACATCCGATGGACTTCTACAAAAAGAGATGCACCAACCGTACAGCTTGACATTGTCATCTTCAAATATGTATTTCCTACTGGAAAGCTATATTTGTCACTGAAATAGAAACACGTGCATTTTTAAAGAAGAAAATACGAAGTTGGTCATATTACGCCTCCCGGAAGTGTCACCGATTCCTTACAAAGGTCATTTTCTGCCTGAAATGAATAAATGCTGTGGGCAAAATGCAGTTCTATATGTCTTTTTTTTTTTTAAATAAGAAGAAGGAAAAAAAGAAGCGCTTGAAACAGCTCTTGGCATCCCAAAGCTCAAATGAACAGAATTTCAATAAAGGCACTGCTCCATTTTGCACCTGTTGCGGGAATTTATGAAAGTATTATCTGAGGTTTGTGTGTCTCTGAGCCATAGACTTTATTTTAGTAAATGAACTGAGAGTTATATTACTTGTGTTGGGTGGATAAAAAGAAACATGAGAAGACTTTCTGCACGTAAAAAAAAAATGGAATGACTACTCAATTCATTTTTTTCAACCTACCATCTGATACCATCTATACATATTATATATACATATGCATATATCGTACATATACTCATATACATGCACACCAGAGGTGGTATCCTGCTGATTCTATCCGGTTATATAGAACCGGTAGTAACTTGGTGATGACGTCACGGAGCCGGTCCTGTCAGTGGCTCCGTGGGCACTGCCATCTTGGATTTTGCTTCTGCACATGCACAGAAGCTCATTTTTGCTTCTGCAAATGCGCAAAAGCTAGTTTTTGACTGCTGTGTGCACACATGCGCACACGAAGCGCGACCCTGAGCAAACCGGCAGTTAAAATATCCAGAACACACACACACCATTATGCACACATATATTTATACTGTGTTTCCCTGAAAATAAGACATCCCCTGATAATAAGCCCAATCGGGCTTTTGCGCACATGTGCTAAAATTCAAACTTCCCAAAAAATAAGCCCTCCCTGAAAATATTTAAGCGCATGCGCAGCCAGTCCCCGCCATTTCCTCTGGTCAGAGTTAGGGAGACAGAGATGGAAATCAGGTAAGATGGCAAGAGGAGCCCGATCTTGCTTCACACGTCCCAAAATAATAAAACCTCCCCGAAAATAAGGCCAAGCACTTATTTCAGGGTTCAAAAAAAATATAAGACAGGGTTTTATTTTTGGGGAAACACAGTAACTTCCTCTCTTCTACTCTATTCCTTTAATACCTCTCATTCGTACATTTTGTACTATGGCTAGGTTTACAGCTAATCATCATCATCTTCTTTTAATGACCCCATAATCCCTTGCGGGATAGAGTCTGGGCAACTGAATAGAGCTAGCAGAGTGTTTTAATGGCCGGCTGCCCCTCCTGTCGCCAATGCAGAGTTTTGTTCAGCAGATATATTCTCATTGTGCCCAGAGAGTGCTAGGTTTACGACTAACGTTCATCCATAAATCAGGTTTCACAGTCCATCCAATGTGCTAAGTAAAAACAAGCATGTATTAGCAGGATGTCTGAAATCAGCCACTGAAGGTCATCTAAATTTAGAGATCAAGGCAAAAAATCATGCTTTGGTCCAATTGCTAAGGAAAAGCATCAAAGATGTAAGGAAAGAAAGTAGTTCAGTGATCGTTAATTGATCTAAACTATTTCCAAACTGAGCTCAAAAACAATCCTCTCTAAAAACCCTGAGATCAACAACCAATTACAAGAAAGACTTTGCTCACTAGCAGCGGATTGGTATACATTTATAGCTTAGCCATAAACCAGTATAGTAGAAGAATCCAAGTTAAATGCAAAGAAAGTCAGACAGGAGGAGGTCATTACGGTGATATTGTAACACCCAAATATCAACTATCCAGGGGTGAAATCCAGCAGGTTCTGGAGAACCGGTAGTGGAAATTTTGAGTAGTCCGTACAACTGGCCAATACCACCTCTGGTTGGCCCCAGAGTGGGGTGGGAATGGAGATTTTGCAGTATCTTTCCCCTGCCACGCCCACCAACCCATGCCATGCCACCAACCCATGCCCACAGAACCAGTAGTAAACAAAATTGGATTTCACCACTGCAACCATCCCTCCCTATTGCAAAAGTTTATCAGCTCTCGGGCCCTGCAGTGCAAAGTTGTTGGGCACAAAGGATCAGGCCCGTACATTAAACTGCAGATCGGAAAGTTTATTGCTAAAGCTGTACATAAGAATCTAGTCAACTAAAGTTCAATACTAAATTGGCACCAGATAATGGTCGGAATTCAAGAAGGGTTGAACTTGTACCATTTGTGGCAGCGTAAGGACTCCGAGGTGATGACGCGCTTAACTCTGCCTCCACCTCGGCATGCTCTTCTACTATAAAAGTAGCGCAGGAAAAACATAAGACTGAAACCTGGGAACTGACTTAGTATTGGTTTTCAGCTCTAATAAGACATTTTCTATTAGTAAGAGGGCTAGAAGTTTACCTAAGAACTGGGTCTTCAACTCCCTGCCTGAGCTTTCAACGATGAATAAAAGTCTGGGTGAAACTTCATACATGATGTTCAAGCAATAATGGCTTAATTTCCGTACCTCATTAAGCCATAACAAACCTCCCCAATTACAACTGAGCACAAAGGATGAACTCAAAAAATTAAAACAGCAAATATTTCTCTGAAGCTTTTGAACTTCCCTAGTCATCCCAAGTAGCTTCTTTCTGCATAGATTACACATTGTTTTCCCTAAACACAAATGTTTAACTTGTTAAAAACAAATAAGCAACAAATAGAGGTCGAAGGCAAGACTTTGAGAAGTATTTCGTGCCACCAACACCGACGGCATCAACGTCGATCCAGTAACGTTATCCAGGACACGTGGATTCTTCCAACCAATGGCAACATTTCCACAGTTGCAGCCTGCTCTCAATTTAAAGCAAATTGTACAGGTTAATTGACGGAGTTAAAATTCTCCTTCTCTTGTTACTCTCTTCAGTAATGAATACACAAAGAATTTATCAGCCTTTGCTCCCAAGTTTTCCTCTTCTAAAACCCTAAATTACCGGAATAATTATAGCAAGAAAGCATCTTGTACCAGTATGCAAAAATGTTCTGTAGCCAAGGAAACTGGAATGGTGAAATTAGAAAGCGTGATATTCCCTGTAACTCTTACGATTACTACCATGAATTTTCTAAAGCTTCTAGACCATTTATCACTTGGAAAACTGTCAGGGCTGCTGGTACTGTGATAGCTTAAACACGTCAGAGCCTACGAAAGCAGAAGGTGTAGCCTAAGGGAAATAGCAATAGCACTTACATATACTGCTTTGCAGCCCTCTCTAAGCGGTTTACAGAGTCAGCCTATTGCCCCCAACAATTTGGGTCCTCATTTCACACACCTTGAAAGGATGGAAGGCTGAGTCAACCTTGAGCCTCGTGAGATTTAAACTGCCAAATCGCAGGCAGCAGGCAGTCAGCAGAAGTAGCCTGCAGTACTGCACTCTAACCACTGCGCCATCGTGGCTCATATCACAACAAGGTGCCTTGCAAAGCTGATCCTACGGTTTATAACGCAGAAATGTCCCCTCTTAATATCTTGTTATGGAGTAAAGAGATACAGGAAGTCCTCGACTTACGACCACAACTGGTGGTAGAACATGTTGAGATGTTGAGACTCTAGAAAAAGTACAGAGAAGAGCAATCAAGATGATTAGGGGACTGGAGGCTAAAACATAAAAAGAACAGTTGCTGGGACTGGATATGTCTAGTCTTATGAAAAGAAGGACTGGGAGTGACATGATAGCGGTGTTCCGATATCTCAGGGGTTGCCACAAAGAAGAGGGAGTCAAACTATTCTCCAAAGCACCTGAGGGCAGGACAAGAAGCAATCGGTAGAAACTAATCAAGAAGGGAAGCAACTTAGAACTAAGGACACATTTCCTGACAGTTAGAACAATTAATTAGTTAGGATTAATTGACAGTTAAGAACGACTTGCCTATAGAAGTTGTGAATGCTCCAACACTGGATGTTTTAAATAAGAGAATGTATAACCATTTGTCTGAAGTGGTGTAGGGTTTCCTGCCTAAGCAGGGGGGTTGGACTAGAAGACCTCCAAGATCCCTTCCAACTCTGTTATTCTGTTTTCTGGAAGCAGTAAGAAAGATCAACGAAGCTTAGCCAGGTTATGATGGGAGACTCCACACAACCTGAAGAAAGTAAGGGAATATAAACTAGATTAAAAAGTTGACAAACATCCTGGAAGAAACTAAGGGCAATCCTTTCCATACTTTTGCCAAGGAAACTGTATGGATTCATCTATATCAGGGGTATCAAACTCACAGCCCGCGGGATGCGTCACGTGCTGGCCCTACCTGATTTAGCAAAGGGGAAAAAAGTCCCAAGAGTCACGTGACGCTGCTGTGACACCGCAAGTTTGTCGCCCCTGATCTATGTAGTCACCAGAAGTAGTTTCAGTAACCAGGTAAAAGCTTGGTATCTCTGTGACAGTATTATTTGAATGGTTGCAGCTAGGAAGCTTTGGATGACAAATGGAATTATTTTGTTTTCTCTTTCAGCTTTGTCCTATACCTGATTATACTTTGTATCAAGCTGACCTTGTTGATTTGTTGGTGTGTATTTTTGTTCCTCACTCAGCATAAAATTCTACATTCCTGATGAAGTGGCAGTAGCCCATGGAAAGCTTATGCCCTAATAAATTGGTTATTCTTAATGGGGCTACAGGATTCATTTCTGGTTGGCTGCAATAGACTGACAGAGTCTCTATTCCTTTAGGTGTTCAATTTGTAAACATTTTTTAAAAAATTCATATGCCAGAAGAAAAATAATTAAATTAAATAAAGAGAAGAAAACAGAAAAATCTCCAAAGGTAAAACTTTTATAAATGAACACACACACACACACACACACACACACACACACACACACACACACACACACTTGTGTGTTTATATTTAAGTCAGTTAATAATAGTGAAAAGGAAAATTTAATATCAATTAAGGTACATTTCTAAATTGGCTTCCAGTCAGGATTACTAGTAGTAAAGTGTTTGTTTGAACATAGAAAGAGGAAATATTAAGGTTTTCTGACCATTGCACTATGGATGGAAAATTTATCTATATTAACTATCCAAGTACCCACAAAATCAGTTGTGTGGAGCTCCTCATAATTTCCAAACCAGATCCAAATCTAATAGATTTCCCAGAGCAAAATTAATATGGTATATACCGGTAAGTTGCTATTTTTGCTCGTGATCCTTAAGTTACAACTCCAAAAATGTTGTGAACAATCATCTACCTATATTGCAGTTTCCCTCCTTTGCCACAATTTTTTAATAAAAGCCTTTCTGTTTACAAGTTTGGTCTCTGCATAAATTATAATTTAGTTCGTATGATCTAAACCAGAGTTGGTGTGCTACTAGAGACCATACAATTCCTACATACTCTTTCAGATAGGTAGACTGTAACACTCACCAACTTATAAGCTGAATCAATTTACAACCTGAGTGGACACAACCTTGTAGACGACCCTCACTCTGTCATATCTAATGATCTAAGTGCCAAAGCCCACTGTAACAACATCACCAAAAAGGCATTAAGACATTGTAAACCTAATCTTGCGTAGCTTCTTCTCCAGTAATATTACACTACTAACCAGAGTATACAAAACATTTGCTAGACCAATTCTCAAATGCAGCTCATCTGTCTGGAACTTGCACTGCATATCAGACATTAATACAGTTGAATGTGTCCAGAGATATTTCATGAAAAGAGTCCTCCACACCTCTGCTTGCAACAGAATACCTTATGCCACCAGATTTGAAATTTTGGGCTTAGACAATTTAGAACTTCGCCGTTTTTGGTATGACCTAAGCATAGTTCATAAAATTATCTGCTACAATGTCCTACCTGTCAATGACTACTTCACCTTCAACCACAACAATACATGAGCACACAATAGATACAAACTTAAGGTAAACCGTACCAAACTTGATACAACTTCAGCAACAGAGTGGTCAATGCCTGAAATACACTACCTGACTCTGTGGTTTTTTCCCCAAACCCCCAAAATTTTAACCTTAAACTATCTACTGTTGACCTCACCCCATTCCGAAGAGGTCTGTAAGGGGCGTGCATAAGCGCACCAATGTGCCTACCGTCCCTGTCCTAAAGTCTCCTTTTATTTGTGTCCATTTCATGTATTAATAACCATGTTTATGCTTACCTGTTATGTAATACGTGCTTGACAAAATAAATAAATAAATAAAATAAAATAAAAAAGTATAAGAGAACTTTTCCTTTCTAAACAACAATAAAAAAACAAATATGGAAATAGGCTAAATAATAGAAGAGATCTACACTTATATATAACACCAACTGCTCTAAATATTGAACTTTTATCCAAAGAACAACCCAATCCCAGTAACTGAACATTGATTTGTTTAGTTAAGCATTAATATTCCAAATAATTAATTCAAGGATTTTTTTGTATTTTATATATGGGTATGTGTGCCTTTGAGTCAGTATTGACTCCTGGTGGTGTGAACAACTCCATGCAGTTTAATTAAGAAGATTTTTGGAAGATGTTTGCAATTGCCTTCTTTCTAGGGATAAGAGAAAGAAGTCACAATCTCATACTTTCTAATGCAGTGCCTTTAAACACAACAGACAGGCTCTCTTTGTTTGAAAATTAGTAATTTTGCATTTGCAATAAAGAGCTCATTTTTCATTTTATTATTAATTTTCTGTCACCAGTGCATTGCCTATTGATCAAGGTGCCAGGATTTTTTAGTTTCAAAACTCCTGCTATTGAAAATGAGAGCTTTTTTATCTTTATTTTAGAAAAATTAGAACTTAGAATCTATTAAAAAGTTATGTATGCTTAGAAAAACAATGGAAATCACTTATGTGGAGATAACTGCAAATTGTTATGATTTTAAATTGAGCCCAGACCAATTCTGGAAAATGCAGCAATAATTATGGTTTCCAGTTTTGATGGCTGAATAAAGTACTAACCCCTAAACAAGGAAGCATGCCTTAAATACCAGTTGCTAAGGAACCACACTGGAAGAAAGCTATCATTCTCATATCCTGGATATTAGCTGTGTGTAATACAAAATGCTGGACTAAATCAGCTTCTAACTTGAACTCTTATGTGCCTTAAATGTAGGTGTTAAGCATGGGAAAATCAGGAAGTTCAGGCACTTCAAAAGAATATATAAGTTTATTGCAAATTTATGGTCTCTACAAGAATCTGAACTAATGGTCAAGGCAAAGAGGTGGTAGATAAGAGTCAATGGAATTCAAGGTGGTCTGACTCAGATCTCTTTGGGTGTGAAGGGACTCAAGACTGATGGCCCCTTTGGACCCCTCCCTTGAGCTTGGCCTGGTCCCAGTAGGACTATCAACTGGAAGAAAGATGCAGTCATCTGAATGAAATAAAGGGGGACAAAAAGAGTCTTAATTCATGTGAATTAATTAGAAAAATAATATTGTGGTTTAAAACAAAATGAAAAATGAAGCCAAAAGTGGTAGGTGTTGGGAAAAAGAGTGGGAGAAAGAAGTAAAAACAGGAAATGAGACTCTATAATAATTTCCAATGTTAATCTTGCTTCATTAAATATATTTAAAAAATCCTTTCAGACTGGATTTAGAATTTGCTTTTATTCCAATTGCTTCCATTCACTTTGAAAAGCATATATTTTGAAACCTGTAATGTTCCAGGAGGATAATTTGTGCTTCGTAAAAAAAAAAAGTTTTAAAGGCATGGTTTCACCCTATAGAAATTATATGGGAGCAACTTAATAAGATGCAAAAATTAGCAATTCAAATAATTTATTCCAGATTTTTTTCATGAGTATTGTTTGCAGGTGGGAACACTTTCCTGGATGGAAGAACCTGTTGTAGTGACTCGCCAAATTGCCTATTAGACCTCTTAAATATGTAAAGGAATATGACTAGTATAATTTTATGTCCCTACTATAAAGTCCATGGTAATTGTTTCAGAGATATTTCCTTACCGAAACAGAGAAACAAAATGACCATAGGTGAGTAAAAAAATCAGAGGGAGCAGAAGTTATTTCTGACTTCCTGCTGACTTCCACATTGATTTTATTTTGTGGGAAACTGACAGGGACCATTGTAAATCTTCCTTCCCTCCTTTCCTGTTCCTTACTCCCTCCCTTCCTTCCTTCTTTCCTTCCTCCTTCCCTCCTCAACCCAGCAGCAGCCATTTATGTGCCTACTGGCCTTAGAATTGCAACTTTCTGTTGGCTTCCCCACTGACTTTGCTTATGGGAATCTGGGAGGGAGCATCAGCAACCATAGTTTAGACTTTCTTCCGGCTTCCCCATTGACATGTATGAGGGGTTCGTTAAGAGGTGCTGCACAAGGCAAGGACAGTACACAGGTGCACAGAGGTCAGGAAGGATGCACGAGAGAGGCTGCACTTGTCAGAAAAAGAAGATGGGAATGATATGGGTCACAAAGAGTACATAGGAGTGTGTGAGTGGTGACATGTGAGTCAGGAAAGGCATGGTTTAGGAAGAATGTGCAGGGAAAGGTGTGCAAGGGATGAGGCGCAGGTCAATAAGTGTGTACAAGAGATACAGCACAGGTTGGAGACTTTCCCAAGCAACTTGCAACCTACTCTGCCAGTTTCCCATAATTATGCACAGACTTTACTTGTGAGAAGCTGACAGGGAACTTGATTATGATTGGCAATCATAATCAAGTTTACATTTCCTGCCCGACATCACAGCAATAGTTGAAGATATTCATTTTGGTTACCCACATAAAATAATAACTACTACCGGTAATTTCACAACAAAACTAGGGGTGAAGTTTGATTAAGAGCTTCTATATGAATTTCCCTTTATCCACTTTCATGTATACATGCTATTTACCAGTAGTTGTTACTTTACTTCTGACCTTTTAATATGAACATGTATCCAAACAGCTTCCTCTACAACAGGGTTTTAGATTTGTGCAAAAGCACTTTAAATTAGGGCTTTGCAACATCTGTTGGCAAGAGTTAAGCACTCCTCATTGAAGTAATAAAGCAATTGCATTTTCTTGAAGGGTTAGTGCAGTTGCTCTGAAAGCTTTTTCCATTTGTCTCTGCCATCATGTACACATGCAGCTATTTTACTTCATTTGTGGCCCTGGTTAGTGTTTTGAATTGAGACAGTGATTGTATTGTCAGAAATGAACATGGTAAAGATATGCTTAATGCATTGCTTTCTATATTTTTACTCTGGTTTTAGTTTATTATTATATCCAAGTAAAAACAGGAAAGGAAAGAACAAAACGTAGGGAACATTTTATTTCCAAATCCTAGCCATTTAAATATTTAAATTACTGCTGTTTTAGTTGGTATTCCGATCATTGTTACATTGTTATTGTTAGAATCACCAATATTATTCAAGGTTAATTATACTATTGTTTTTTTGTTTTTTTTACTGTCCTGGTATTATTTTCAAATAATTTCCCCATTAGTTATTTCAGTGTATACTCAGTTTTAGTCCACCTCTTGATGTCTTTAAAACTATTTTCTGTGTCTCTGAAAACAGCTGTTTTAGTCCACTTGTTGTAGTTCTCTGTGATTGTCCATGACAGAGACCTAAAATGAAGCTGATAGAAAGCAGCAATAAGCCTTCTGAATCACTGGAAAGTGTAGACTCTTTTAAATGCAATTGTTGTGATGCCAGCCTGCATTCACAAGAATGACAGCCTACTTATCAGACTAGGAATGCACATTTCTTCATCTCAAGCAGAATTAGCATTGGGGAAACCATTACTTCTGTAATAAAGGCAGATGCTCCAATACTTCCTTTTTGCTGATACAGCTCAATTAATCATTTTAATATAGATGACTACATCAATAAATTTCCCCCTTGTTACTCCTTTAAAACCACTGTTAAAACCAGTGAAATCATCTCTATGCATTTTATTTTCAACTCTTTTATCCTGAATTCCATCGCTTAATTCAATTTCATTTTCATTTTTTGTGCATTCCAGCAATGGCCCAAGTTCCTTTTCACCCTTCAACATTTCATGTATGTTTTTTGCCAGTTCTAAGAGTTCCTTATACATCTTTATTTTCATTTTATCCTGTTGCAATTTTTTGAAGTTTTTCCAAGACTGTCTCTTTAAATTAGGGTTTGGAATCCATTCAGTTTCTTTATCTTCTACTTTGATTCACTCCATATCTAGTCCAACAGTTTTTTCACCTCTTCCTCCAAGACTATGAAAATCCAGACCAAAACAAGCGCTCCTTCCAATTCTCACAGTTTCCAAGTTATCTTTCACAAAGAGCAAGGTCAAACCCCACAGCTGCACACTGTTTATTATTATTTTTCCTTCTCTCTGATTTTCATCAAGTTATTACAATGTCATCTTTCCACCATCAGGTGGCATAGTCAATTTTCTCATAGACTCCTTACTTTATTAATGTAATAATATTTAAGTCCACGTTTAAAGTATTTTCAATCCAAATTCTTTTCTTTTTAAATCTTTACAAATTCCCCAGTCCAATTGTAAAAGCAACAATCTTTGGGATTTATTGTTTAATCTTCATTTTCTTTTCCAATATTAAGTTCAAGTGCCAGTTAGTTGCCAATTTCCGCTCCAGGCACTTTCGCTCCTCCATTTTAAAAGTTTTTTTTCCTTTTTAAAATAGCCGATCACTCACCCAGTTCCACACTTTGCTCAATCGACACTCCTGCACAGTCACTTAGATCAAGGTATCATTTCCTCCAGACAAATCATATCTTCTCTCCTGCTCAGTTCATTGTGGCCGCCCCAACTGGTGATGGTTCGAAGCCCGTCTTCCCAGCCGCCGGGTCTAGAGGCTTCAGCCGGCCCCTCAGGGAAATTGCTGTTTCCCTGTTCATGCCAGCCAGTGCCCCTGTACTACACAGTCCCTCCAGGACAGTTTTGGGTCAACGAGGGCCCCCGAGTTGGCTGGGATTTGACGGCTTTTTGAGAGCACCCAAAAAGCATGTCATTCACTGTGGCACTGGCCACACCTCCCTCTTCACTATCCTTGAGATATTCTTCCAATGCCCTTTTTTTCTTTTTCAACTTTCTGGTATACATGCAACATTCCATGCCCATCTATTTTCCACATCAGTGCATGGATGAAGGGCATGATTCATTATTTTTCAGGTTTTCCTATCCATGGCCTTTAGTTCTGTTTGAGTCCAGTCCACTGTTCCAGTTTTGTATCTAATGACTGGAATTGCCCAGGTACTGGTTTCCTTGATGGTATTTCCTCCACCGAGTTTGAACTTTAGGAATATTCTTCACTCTTTTGATGTATTCACTCCCAACCTTTTCCTTGACTTCAGTGTGCTTGAGATTGTCAGCTTGAAGGGTGCTCAAATATTTATCGTTATCATCTTCATTCAAACCCTTGATGTTTTTTCTATAGGGCACCTTGATTCCTTGAGTTTTCACTATTTTTCCCTGTTTGATGGTGAGAGTAACACATTTGTCCAGTTCAAATTCCATTGCAATATCTTGACTCTATATTTGGATAGTGTTGAGCAGTGACTCTATTTCAGATGATGTTTTTCCATCCAGCTTCAGATCATCCATGTAAACTATTATCATTGCTAGTGATGGTCAGTCCAGTGCGAACTATGTTCTCAGTCACATTAATTTGTCAAAAGTATCCTTTCTAATACCAGGAATTATTACCATTATGAAGAACAGATAGTTATAGCTCATGGTCCAAAATGCATGCACGGGAGCATAAAACATGATGCCTGTTTATTGCAACAATCAAATAAATCACCTCAGTCCCATGAGCAAGCATAAAACTTTCCGGGTTGGTTGATTAGCCAAGAGTGGAAAAAGGGATGTTTGTGATCTTGCAAATCTCTCATGTAGTCTAGTATTTTAAAAAGATCCTCAATATTCTATAGAATTTATGCCCCAGAAAAAACAAGCATCAACTATTTTTTCCTGATTTGTTTTGCATTTTTCCATAATGGACCAGAACTATTACCAACATTTTTTGGTCTGCTTCTTAAACAGTTAATACATTTTCTGTTACATATTTTGGATAAAAATTGCTGTCAGGATTTTATCTGCTCCATTAATAATTCCAATAATATTAATTCCCAGGAGTAGATGGTAAGTGTAGATAACTGTATAATGCCCACCCTAGAAGGAATTTGCTGAACTCCTTTGGAATTCCTTCTTAACAGATAAAAAGGATAACACATTTTTCTTCAGATGTGTCTTTGCAAAGCCATCTGTATGCAAACTGAAGTGATTGTTAGATGAATGTATAGTTTGACTATAAAATGCACCCTCCGGTGATTTCAAAATGACGTTTGTAAAATTAGCTACAGTACTCCTGGGGGTTATTTGTTTTCAGGGCATAATATAAGCAGCATAATCCATCTTGGTTCAAAAGAGCTTACTCCCAAAGAGCTTGGGATCTGATAGTTTTAAATCAAAGCGTTGCAATCTGAAAAGAGCTTAACTGGAATAGTCTACATGGTATCTACCCAATAAATTTCATAACATTCACCCGATTTAGAAGACTTGTACAAAGCCAACAGGACAGTAAAGGCTGAAGAAGCTTCTGTCCTATCTAATCCCATTCCATTCCAAGATCACAATCCAACCAAGAATGCCAAGTTATGCTTGGTTAACGAGAAGTATGACTAAAGTTTGGTGTAATGATTAAGGCACCAGGCTGGAAACTGGGAGACTGTGAACTCTAGTCCTGCCTTGGGCATAAAACCAGCTAGGTGATGTTGAGCCAATATCTCTCAGTCCCAGGAAGAAGGCAATGACAAAACCACTTGGCAAATCTTGTCAACAAAGGTGCAGGGACAGACAGTCACCAAGAATCAATACTGATTCAAAGGCAAAAAACAAAAGATTAAAGTAAAAAAGAAAAAAAAAAGAAAAAAAGAAAGAAAAGCTTCTTTCTCTTCTGGCGCAAGCTGCTGCTTAAGGCACTGAAAATGATCCAATGTCTGACATATCGTCGTAGGCTGTCCTACAATACAGCCTCTAACAAGACCAGGCTATCCAGGACACCTGGTAATAGGATTGTTTATCTTTATACTAAGAAAGTTGGCAAGGCACCAAAGTCTGCATGCGGTGTATGCCCAGGAAGACTTCGTGGTGTCCGCGCTGTTCATCCAAAAGTTCTTATGAGACTTTCCAAAACAAAGAAACACGTTAGTAGAGCCTTCGGAGGTTCTATGTGTGCTAAATGTGTTCGTGATAGAATCAAGAGAGCATTCCTTATTGAGGAACAGAAGATTGTTGTCAAAGTACTGAAAGCACAAGCACAGAGTCAAA
>JANHFT010001759.1:164539-183948 GCA_032467955.1 Pseudoxenodon macrops | reverse complement strand
GGTTCTCTCTATCAGCTGTGCTTTAGAAGCTGTTTTTCCCAGTCCTAATCAGGGGATAAAATAATGTGCTGAAGCTGTGGTCAGGAAGATTTTTCATTCTTTTTCTACTGCCTACCTCCTTCAAAGAGGAATTTTTAGAAGAAGATTTGTACAGTCTTCAACATACAACAGTTCATTTAGTGACAGTTCAAAGTTACAATGGCACTGAAAAAAGTGACCGATTATCATTTTTCACACTTGCAATCATTGCAGCGTTTCCAGGGTCAAAATTCAGATGCTTGGCAACTGACTCACATTTATGACCATTGCTGGATCCTGTGTTCTCTTTTTCCAATATATTCCTTTTATATCTATACATTTCAAATTAATGGGAATTTCTCATTAAAACCTTCCCCATGGGCAAGACTTCACTGTTATATAGCTATAGCTTTTATTTTATATCTGGCACAAGGTATATTAAATTCTGGATTTGTGGGGTTAGGGCAAGAAGATTCAAAGCACCTTCCTTTCTATTTTCCCTAGAGCTGAGTTGAAGGGAAAGGCTTGTGGAAGAAGCATGGGAGAGGTCCTTGGAAGAGCAGCTAAAAACTCTCTAGCTAGAAAGATGAGGGTGTGTCAAGAGGTGCAGCCTGATAGATATCTTAATTTTTTTTCACTGGTACTTTTAAAATAAGGTGACTGCCAATAAGGTTTGAATCACTAACCCTCCCAGCTCATAACATACAATATATTCACCTAATTTTACTCAAGGGAAGATAGTTTGGGAAGGCTCAAATGTTCTCCTCTTGTTTGGAACTCTTCTGCTTTTCCCCACTAATTCCTTCAATTTTGTTTTGCCAAAAAAAACCATTAAGCAGGGTGGGGGGGATGAAATGACATCATGACAGGTTGTCTTTGGAGTAGGAGGAGGAGAGGATGTTTCTTCCAAACTAGCCCTTCCTAGCCTTTTAGAGAATAATGCTGTATGGGTTCCAGACCTATGCTGGTCTTAAACCATGATGGTGCAGGATAACAAGTGTTGAAAAATATTTAATAATTTGGGCAGTCCCCCAAATATCAGTTGCAGATATCTTTTAAAATACTGCAAAACACAATGGACTAAAAACAACAACAACACAGGGAGCTAAATCCTCATTGAACCCCCATTCAAGTGAATTAACCATTTCAATGCAGGTACCATACTGCTGCATTATCCTTGCAAAGCTACCATTATCACTCTACCATAACAAAGATAAATTCTACAAAGATCGATGTGCAATTACTTCATTATTTTTTTTCAAACGTTCTTAGTAAACTTTATTTCTGGGGCAGCCTGAAATACTTGAAGAGAATCAGAAAGGGGGAAAGTCCTCCACCCACTGCAAGCTGTTTCCTTTTATCTTTCTCTGGAGTCTCTCTCTTATTTATTTTTTTGCACATAAATCCAGCCCTAAAATTACTTTACAATTTCATTGGACATGGAGTGTAGTATAAAAAATATTTAAACACGGAAAATTCAAAAGTAGCCATCAAACAGTTCAAGGATAAGCCATAAAAATCAAAATTCTAAACAAACAATAAAAATAAAACAACAAAACAAATGTTTATTTATAAATAGAAAATACAGGGTGAGCCTTAATCTCTGTACCCATCTAATTGCTATCAAGCTTCTCAGGAAATACAATTATCAAAATATGTTGCATCTCCAACGGCTCTGCAAGTCATGAAATATATATTTGGCCAGAAGCACCAATTCAAATAACATTACATTAGAAACAGAAAGTTTCAGTTAAAATACGCTGGGTTCCTTCTTGTAGACTATAGAAATTCTGTAGCATTTGGATAAAAAGGAGAAATGTTTGGCATTAGATGGGAGAAGGAGTGAAAACTTGTCATGTCTTGAATTGCCATGATTGTGCTTCTATTTTAGAGTCTAAAGCAGTAACGGGTAACCTTTTTATCGTGTGCCGAAAGCAACACCCCCTGCGCGCCCTGCCCCCCATGCATGTGCACACACCCCACCCCCAGCGTGACCAGCGCCCTCGCGCATGACCACGCATAAACCCTACCCCACGCATGCACGTGCAACTCCCTGTGCATGCATGTGTGACCCCATGTGTGGCTTGCCCTTGTGCATGCACATGTATCTCCTGCATGCGCCCCCCATGTGCGGCAGAGACCCGAAAACCAGCTGGCCAACAGGAGGCGCACACGCATGCACGCTGGAGCTGAGCTAGGGCGAAGGCCTAAAGCCTTTCATGGTTCGCAGAAAGCAGAGAATGACAACATAAATTATTATTGCACTACTGCTGCACATCTCAAATTATATATATTTTCTAAAGAAAACTGGCAAGGGCTTTTGAGACCATCATTTGTTTTTTCTATGGAAAGCACAAAGACTGAATAAGTATGCTATCTAATCTGAAATGCATTTACCTATCAGAGCTGAACAGAAATAGTCTAAGAAGCAGATACATGCTACAATGCATTTCTTAAATGATAGAGTTTTGAATTTATTTACCTTTCTTTTAAGTCTGCTTTTAGAACGCAGTTTCAAGAGACACATTTTTTTCTATTTGATATTAGTATAAGATATTATAATGAACAATAAACCACATACATTTTATTCTAACAAAGTCTGCTATGCTGCTGAGTTGGAGTAAGCAGATTTTATATGTAATGTGTATTTATTTATTGTAATCCCAATGCTTAAGGCGTCTTTCAAAACTGATTCAGAGATTTATTGTCAAATTCTACAGGCTCCTTCCTGCACAGGAGAAAATGCTTGTTTCAACTAGTCATTTTATGCTAATCTTCAGGGCAGAAATTAGTTTCTAAGAATCTGTCTGCATTTCCAAAATTCAATTACAGAACTGTATATGAATATGTATATACAGTCTTTTTCCATTCCTTTAAAGAAAAGAAGCTTTGAAATTAATTCAGGGACACTGAAATTCCGACTTTCTTTTTTTAAAGATAACATCTTAAAACTTTAAATGATATATGTGCATGTTGTTGTTTTTTTAAATCCTTCCCCATCTTTCCATAACTTTTGTTTTAAGAATATATTTTTTAATTGATTTTAACCGCTCTGCTTATTCAGACATGGAATAAAAGCTCTCCAAAGATGCTCAAAAACACTAATAACTGAAATTATGCAATAAAACATAGCCAAAAAATAACAGCAGCAGCAACAACAAGATGCTATGTGTCATAACTAGAGGTGAGTTCCTGTTGGTTCGGTCCGGTTCGCTAGAACCGGTAGCAGGAATTTCACCCCTCTCGCCAAACTGGCAGCGACTGCCGGCTGGACACGCCCCCAAACGTCCCAGTCCTCCTGGTGGAAATTGCCTCAAAAATAACCCTCTGCGCATGTTCAAAGCCTCCTGCACATTCGCAGAGGGTTATTTTCGAGGCAATACCCAGATGCGATGGGGGCGCATACGCAAAAATGCACACTTCCGTCACAACACAAACCGGTAGGCAAGGTAAGTTGAACCCACTCCTGGTCTGAAGCATGAACAGTGAGTTTTTTTTAATGCTTTTAATGGTTACCTGATTACAGTGTTTGGTGTGCCCTTTGATCAGGAAGACTTTTTACTGTACATTATTTCCAAAGCTATCCTTTCACTTTGAGCTGTCACAACTTTCTTCAACATGCTTTCCTTGGAAGCCAAGTCTGTACTAATGTTATAATACCTTATGCAGACTGCCTAATTGGGAAGGGTAACAAGACATAACTTGGAGGCATTCTGTACCAGTTCAGTTCAATTAGCTGTGATAACAACAGCACTTTTAATAGCACTTACATAGCGCTTCACTGTGCTTTACGCTACAGCCATCTCTAAGCAGTTTTACAGAATCAGCATATTGCCCCCAACAATCTGGGTCCTCATTTTACCAACTTAGGAAGGATGAAAGGCTGAGTCAACCTTGAGCCAGTGAGTCTTGAACTGCCAAACTGCTGGCACAGCTGTCAGCAGAATTAACCTGCAATACTGCATTCTAACTATTGCCCAACCATGGCTCTTTTCATACTGGGAGCTTCGTTTATACAGGATGTCACAGGTGCTGCTGATACTATTTTCCCTGAGAAGAGTCAAGCATCAGGAGGAAAATGGACTGCAGCTTGAATTAAATCTGACAATGAAATTGATCAGGCTGATGATGTCTCTGCCAAACACTGCAGAGAATAAGTGGTATTTTTATAAATACAGATTTATACATTTTCCAAGAAACTACAATGTGGTGCCTTTGCAAATTCAGTGAAATGACTAAAGAACAGTTGATTAACCAAGGTTATTTTTTTTAAAAACATTGAACTACAGAAGGAAGTTTGTATTAGATTCCCCCAATATGATTCAGACATTCTGTTTTGACAGTCCCACTCAATCTACAACCAAAACACATTATGCCACAATAGTATGGCATTTTTAAAAAAAACGTATCTTTGAATAAAAATAGAAGTTTCTGAGTGGTGTGTGACCTACTGGATACAAGACAAGCTGCAATAGAAGAAATGTGCATTTGGTTCCCACTAGGTGAAAGGGCATCCCTTTAACTTTTCAATAATAATGATGTGAGGTAGCTTGGGCTCAGAGAAGTTGACTGACCCAGAAAAGTACTGGGAGCTCTTCAACCGAGTGAGGACCTGAAAATGAATCCCATCCATCTATATCCAATATGTTAATCATTAGGCTAAACGTTACAACTTTGTTCCCAAAGCAGCGTGGAGGATCATCAACAATGTGTGCCAACTCCAATTACAGATAAAATTACAAATATCAATGCACAGTATGAAAAATAGATAGTAAAACAATTTTGAATATGCCTAAAGCCTAGTCAATGCTTTAGGCAACACAATAAAGAGTGTTACAAAAAAAATTAATGATCAAGTACTTAAAATAAGTCAAGAATCCCAGATGATAATTTCCATATTCCAACTGTGTTTATGAAAACTGTACTAAGGGTGGCAGTGATTGCAAAGCACAAGTTCATTAAAATAGCTAAGAATGAATTCATTGTACAGTTGCTTCCCAACATCAACTGCATTGAAAGTTTTCATGACAATAATAGTTCAATATAAATGTCTAAAATCTTTAATGTTCACAGTCAGGAGAAACCAATAGGACTTTGGGAAAGCAATGGGACTTATAGTACAATGTTATATGCCTACTTAACAGTAAACATTGCTGAATTAAGTGAACCGTACTTTCATATATAGGACAGAAACTCTAAGCAACTGATTTCTACACAATATTGCTTTATTTCATCAAGGAATATAAAAGACTGATTTATTTCTGTTACATTTAGCGAGGAGAAAATATCCAATCTTCAGTTGCTAAACTTATTTCCACTGATATTAAGAACATTGATATTTACTGCTGCACAAATATGTTATGATCAGATCCTGGGTCATATTTCTAAGCCTTCTATTGAAAACTGCCAAGAGGTAATAGAGAAAATGAAAGACCTACTAAGTAATATTAATCTATAATGCAGAGATGGAGAAATCTCATCCTTCACAGTATGTAAACAGGCTACCTGCCTAATCATGTCTTAACTCCTTTGTTCCTTCAGAAATCATGCCTAAACACCAAGCAGGAATTTTGACAGGGCAACAAGGATATTTTGATCACATTTACTGAAATAACAATGTACCTGCATTTTTAATAGACTGAAGAGAAGACATCTAGAGATTATTTATAATATCACAAGTTATAGTCATGTATTCCTAGCGCTATGAGTAACTATTTCTAAACATGGTGCATTTCCCCAAATGGTACTGTTTATGTAGCCAAAGTAAAGATTTCCTGCTGTTTGTAACTGAAATACAAAGCTTAATTCCTTGTTTGTGCTTTACAAATGACTATACATCACTATATATTCCCAGAGTTCTCTGTGAATAAGATGCTGGTATTTACCATGAAAGGTCAGACATAATGGCAGGACACATTCATACATATCGAATTAGGCTAGTCTTCCCCCTAAGGTTCCATCTCTACAAAGAGCAACTT
The DNA here is from genome assembly GCA_032467955.1 of Pseudoxenodon macrops. Classification (NCBI taxonomy): domain Eukaryota; kingdom Metazoa; phylum Chordata; class Lepidosauria; order Squamata; family Pseudoxenodontidae; genus Pseudoxenodon; species Pseudoxenodon macrops. Next base: position 177,952 of record JANHFT010001759.1, on the reverse strand, counting down.
GAATCTTCAGTTATTCATTCTCATCCAAATCAAGAGAACCACCTACTGTGAATGTCTTTTGTAAAAAGCCATACTGTTATTCAAGCACTGCCGTGTTTCCCCGAAAATAAGATAGGTTCTTATTTTCTTTTGACCCTTAAATAAGCGCTTGGCCTTATTTTTGGGGAGGTCTTATTATTATTATTATTTTGCTATAGCAATTTTTTCTTTTATTTTTATCCCACCAACTCCCCACATACAACTTACAGCATCAGTTGTCAAGAGTAAAAATTTAAACCTTTACATTTATATAGTTTTTAACAAAATATCATTAAATTTCTTCATTTGTTTCACTATCAAATTTAATATTTGTGCTTTTTCTGTTCTCTTCTCTCCTATATCATCTAGTTTGCAACAACATTCCAACCCTTTCCTACTTCCCTTCACAAATCCACTCGCCCTACCAGTTGTTGCTTCCTCTACTCAACAATTTGTGTTCCTAATATAAAACAGATTCCTAATCCCTAATATTATTTTTGAGGCGCAGGAGGCAGCGAGTGTGATCACCTCATGGCTGCTGCTGTGTTTTGGGGAGGGCTTATTTTCGGGGACAGCTTATTTTAGCGCATGCATTCAAAAGCCTGATTGGGCTTATTATCCGGGGAGGTCTTATTTTCAGGGAAACAAAGTATATGAATCAACATAAAATATTGGCATACATGTTCCATGAACCTGCTACAAAGATTTCAGGTATTTGAGCTGATTTTATTATTTTATTCATTATTATTTTAAAATAGAATTTCCCTTTCTCAAATAGATTTCAGGATGCTATACAGAATAAACCAGAATGATAAGCTATCGTAATTTTATTACAAAATTTACATAGTTTTCATCAATAAACTTTTTAGTTATTACAAGATTTTTCCCTAGGTTTTCTTTTTTTAATTAGTGGGTACCTGTGCCTTCAGGCAAGATCACAAATGGATCAAGAAAGGTTGATAACTCTAGGCTGAAAGTAATTAGGTGAAAGCCAATCCAAAAGGCTAGCCATCCAACGAATAAGTAAGGATAATTAACCAGCTCAATTTCAGAGGGAAACTCCAGAAGTGGGTACTCGGCATGAAAGGCAAAAGTAGACAGGGGATCAGATACAGTCAGGCCAAATCAAAGATATTGCTTTAGTATTGATCTGATGATAGACCTTCAAAATAGATCACATTAGAAAACCTAAGCCATGCAGGCCAATACCACTTTTATTATAAGATCACAGTAATAGAAGGTCTAGGAAAAGATATTCAGATGCCATTATATATCTATACAAATATCTGAATCGTGCATGCCATAGTATTCTCTGTGACATTCTCTGGACTTTGAAGAAGCAGGACAGAATAAGTATTGACGCCTTTGAACTTTGATGTTGGAGAAGACTCTTGAGAATACCGTAGAAAGCCAAAAAAATAAACTAATGGATCACTGGAGAAATCAATCCAGGCCTCTTACTAAAGGCACAAATGATCAGGCTGAGATTATCCTGCTTCATTATCTGAAGTCCTAGTTTTCTGGTAAAGGATGAAATGCTTTCATTTAATGAAAAATGGAAGACAAGAGAACAGGATGACCAAAAGCAAGCAGTTACAATGGCAATCAATGCACCGTCAGAAGATCTGAAAGACCAAGTTAGGGATACATCACACGGAGAAAATCTATTGATGTGGTTGCTAAGAGTAGTAAAAACTACTTCAAGGCACATAATCAATAAATCAGTAGTCTGATTGTGCTTCTCCCTCCTTCATGAAAGCTAAGTCTTTGTGGGAATTAAGGAGGGTGATTGTCTGAGACACTTTCTCTGGTTATATTTCAACCCTGAGCTCCATTTTTTTTTATCTGACCCTTGTCTTGATACAGGCTGTTCCTCAAAGTAATTTCTTCCTCCTATTATACCTGCAGGAGTTCTAGCCATACTAGGCATTTGTCTCCATTAGTTAACTCTCTAGAAGAGGTCCTTGAAAATAAAGAGTTCCTTCCAGGTAGGGTGCATATAGTTAAACCATTCTTCACCACAACTTAGAACTTTTTACTGTATCAATCCTCTAAATCTGAGTCCTCAGCCATCTTTCATAACAAAGAAAGAGATGCCACCTTCTTTTTCAGCTCCCCAAAAAGTGATCTTCTTCTTCTGGTCCTTGGCGAGTCTGGATTACGGAGTTCCTGATTTTTCCTCAGGGAGGAAATGTTAAGCAGTGATTAAGGTGTTAGGATAGGATAGGAGGTGCCCACAGTCAAGTCCATTCTCAGCAATTAAAAGTCACTGGGTAAACCTTGGGCCAGTCACTATCTCTTACGGTTGATTCACGCTTCCCGTTTGCCTTGGTTCAAGCATGATCCCGCTATTATTTGAAGATGGCCAGAATATATTGTATTACCATCAGCTCACCCCCAAACATCTGAGAAAGTCCCCTCCCCCTGAGTTTCTTTTTTTGTGTTCTACCTCAAATGTAGTGCATTACTTCCTCCAGTGGGACAAGCAAGGCTGATCCATTCACTCATTGCACTTCATACTGTCTTACACAAATACTGTTTTTTAACTGGCTGGCTATGCTTTATGATTTGCCTGGCATGCTCCCTCGCCCCCCACTGTCTGCCTTTAATGGCTGTTTTGTACTGAGCTGCTATTGTGTCTGACATCATTTTACCATTTTATTTTGGTTTTCATGGTTCAATCGTGGAACAGTGAAATGCTGGACATTTTGTTTGTTTCCTTTAACAGGTTTACCATAAGAATGGTAAAATGTGGCCTGTCTTCTTTTAATTGTGAGACACAGGCAAACAAAAATTAACAAGGTTCTTCCTCTAGACCAACTGAATGGGAAAATGTAAAATGGCTATTAATAAAACAGATCCAGCAGATGAAATTAGCATGGTCCCATCTGATGAATCAGACTCTGAACTGGAGGAGCAAGACTTCACAACTCAGGGGCCAGCAGCCCCCTCAAATATTTGCCAAAAGTCAGAAAGAGAACGATCTTCTACAGCAGATGTAGATGTCCTTTCTCAATCTTGACAACTTTAAGATGTGCGGACTTCAACTCCCAGAATTTCCCACATATCTTAAAGTTGCCAAGATTGGGAAGCTCTGTTGTACATGATGAACCTGCACTTCTGCAGCAATTACATAATCAAGAGCCAAACCATAAATAGGCTGAGTCTACAGTTTCAGAGACTGAACAGGAAAAGGTCCTGAATCCTTGCACAAGATTGATGGAGTGAGTACAAAAGGGAGGTTCAGCAAAGTTTCCCCAAGGAAAGAGCTATGACTCAGGAAAATAGGCATGGGCTGATTCAGTACTGTGAAAGAAAGGCTTGAGAGTCAAACGTATGCAAGCAAACAACTTTCCAACCTTGGACCTGGCGTCCTGAGTGTGTGCAATTTCTGATTCCCTGGCTGACATCTGGACTAATACAAGGCTACATTCTGCTCTGGTGACTGGATCTTAGATTTGTCCACATAAAACCTCAGTTTCTGAAGTAAGGTTGTTGGTTTTTCCTGAACTCTAGCCTTCCTGCACAGTGGTAAGATTTATAGTCACTGTCAAGACCATTGATCTAAGTCTGGCCTCCTGTACTTATAGTTACTGGCACAGAACAGAAAAGTTGGCCATTTGGGTGTTATTGTTTTTTAACAGGGTAAAATTGACTAGAGTTCTGCCAAGTTCCTCCTTCTAGTCCAAGTGACTAGAAGAATCTCAAAAGAAAGAAAGGCAATTGTGGTTTTCTTTCCTGGAATGGATGAAAGGGAAAAAGAAGCAGGGGAACTCACTTATCTAAGCCATGTTAACCTTAGAAAGGCAGAATTATTACTTATTCTATGGCCAAAAGGGAGATGGATTCGAAATCTGAAAATGACTTTTTAAACCAACCTCATTTCTTGATAACCCATCAACCGTATGCCCGTTCCAATCATGTATACATGGGAAGGATTAGGAAAAGCAATGGTGAACTACTCTATAAACAATCTCACCAGAACACTTTATGGCAATAACTCAACATGACTTTGGATGTGTTTGCTTGTTGGGGCGTTTTTTACCCTCCGGAGCCTTCAGGAAAGCGTCCTGAAGCCTCCGGAGGATAAAAAACAGCCCAATAGGCAAACCAGAAGTACCTTCCTAGCAAAACACTTTTATTTTTCTGGCTCTGTGCACTTTTAATCCACCAAATTTAAAATTTTCTGTGTAACATACTGTTCTTGTTCCTTAAAGATTTTACACTGTTGTTTATTTCATCCTATTTTTGGTACATATTGATGTTTTATTGCTACAAGAAGCCCAATTATCTGGCCAGCCTACAACATGGACAATTATATAAAATATACCGTAAGTAGGATAGACAAAACAGAAATGCTGTATATACTGGTAATTGCAAATATTTCAACTTATAGGATAACTAAAAATATTTTGAACAATATTGTTCTATAGAAGATTATCTGCAACAATATCTATTATAATTTCAGATATGGTTAAATACTGTATTAGATGTCATACCGTGGCTTCTCCCACTTCATGCCAAATTTTACAGAATGTTCTGTAAAATTAGCAGAGCTATAATAAGTAATTTAAACAATGAAGAACAGATATTTTGTCCCACTTTCTTCCACTTCTCAGTAAGGTTTGAATAATATATATTGTTATTTTATGCTATTTTATGTACTACCATCTGTAGCTATAAAGTATGTTCATCTTATTAAAGATTTGTGGATAATTTTCTTAATGTCCAGCTCATACATAGCGAGCATATCAGCTTACATTTCTAGGAGACACCCCTTCCCCCCACCCCACATAATTTCTATATGCCTAATGTTCCATGTTGTAATTTGCAAACAATTGTAGGAGGAGAGTGTGGCAGTGGAGTCAAGAGAAGAATCATCCTGAAATTAGTACTTTCCCATGAGCAATCCAAGTACAACCCCTCTTGAATTCAGTTAACTCTTATCTAGTGCCAATTTAGTGCTGACCATTAATTGACTAGATTGTTGTGTATAAGCAAGAACAATAAATCAGCCTGTTTCTTCAGGTGCGGCTGTGATGACTCCCCCCCCCACTCCCCGGACACTTCCCCAGATATGTCTCCAGATGTCAGTTCAGAGGAGATTGAACCAGCTCCAGGCACATCAAGAGGGGAGTTAGGCAATGGCTCCGAGCAACCGTCTGAGAGGGATTTGACTGAAGCACAGTTGTAGCAGGACAGCCCTTAGGCTTCAGGTGAGGAAAGCATGATGAGGAAAAGGAACTGCATTCTGCTCCTGATACAAGAACACATTGGGCAGAGAAAAGGCAGGAACAGCTAAGGTCAACCTGATTACTTGAGAGGAGGCAAACTGACCCCTCTTGATGGGCTGCACTGGAAACTGGCTATTTAGCACAGAAGACAAATGGAGATGATCCTGGGAACAATGCATTCATTTCCTAGATGTGTTTTTCCTGGTTGCTGTGACCCCTGCCTTGCTTTGGATTGACACTGTGCCTTGACTTGGATTGTGCCTTGCGAACCCTCTTATATTGTGGATTTAATTTTGTCCTGTGTGTTTGGGAAACTGTCAAGTGCTTTCTGAACTCACTGGCCATTGCTCTGTGGACTAGCATTGGTCTGCCTTTGGCTAGACTTAATTGGAACAGTTCTGAGTTTTTAGTGAAGGGAATTGCTGGGGAATATTAAACCCGCCAAACCACTCTTATATGTGAGTGAGCAGGACAGCACAGTAGTCCTGATTCTTGGTGCTTGACAATAATTTTACATATGAAATAATAATAATAAAACAACTGCATTAGCCTCTTTAAGCATGCAAAACAAGGAACAAAAAAGGATACTTTGAAGGGAAATGATAAATATTTGTTACCTTCTTTATTCGTATTCTAAAGCCCTCGGTAAAATTGTGGCTGCTAAAGTGATAGAATAGGCAGTTATTTCTCTCTTGCTACTATCTTTCTGCAAATCTTAAGAATGAACATGGGTTTGAGTTCATAGAACATTGAATAACAAGACTGGAAGGGACCTTCGATTGGTCTTCCAGTCCAATCTCCTGCTGAAGCAGGAGACCATGTACCATTCCGGACAAGTGGTTGTCCAGTCTCTTCTTGAAAACCTCCATCGATGGACCTCCTCCAACTTCTGGAGGTAAGCCATTCCACTAATTAATTGTTTTCGCTGTCAGGAAATTTCCCCTTAGTTCTAGGTTAGCTCTCTCTTTAATGATCCTGCCCTCAGGTACTTTGGAGAATAAATTGACTCCCTCTTCTCTATGATAGCCCCTTAGATGTTATAAGATTACTATCATGTCACTCCCTAGTCCTTCCCTTCATTAGGCTAGACACACCTAGTTCTGTCAACTGTTTAGCCTACAGTTTAGCCCTCAGGCTCCTTATTATCTTTGTTGCCCTCCTCTGTACTCTTTCTAGGGCCTCAATATCTTTTGTTTTCTAACTGATCTGCATTTCCTGGAAAATATTTTCAGTGCTACTGTATTCTTAGTATAGTATTCTTATAGTGTAGCTACTGTTAAACCATCAGGTAACAGAGGTATTTATGTAAAACCTTTTTCCCCAGACAATTCAAAGTATTGTCATTATGCAGAGGTTATAGCTGATATTCTATTTAACTCAATCAGTTAGTACTTTATTGGTTTCAGAAATGCTGTTGCATCGTTCACCATCTGACCATGTCCTCAGCCTTCTGTTTTAGAACTGAAATTGCCTCTCCCTTTTAAAAATACAGCATGCTACAATCTTTGCTTCCAAAATATTGTATACAGTTTATTTTCACTCCATGCTGAGATCTGATTTCTCACTTTGCATACAGAGTGCATTCTTTCTCTGTGGGAGATAAAAACACTGACTAGAATGGCTATAACCATACACATAAAATTTGAAAAAATGCTTTCTCTGTGCAAGCAACTATGTGCTATTTTAAATGCCTCATGAGGAAAAAAAAGTGTTAATAATTGTGATTCACCCTTTTAAAATGTTACATGTACCTCAGAGCAAAAAAATCAGTTACAAGTAAAAATTACATCTCTAGGTACTTCTAACAAAGGAGCCATTACAGTAATAAAAAATTAACAATGAGCTATTCAGCCACAGGACAAATCTAATTTAGAATATATTTACTTTCTACCATTGCTTATTCAGCTCATATTTTCTTTAATTCAAGCATGTTTTCACAATAAGGAAGAATATTAAAAATTAATCATAACAATAGCACACATAACAAGAAAGCATAAAACAGCAACAACCACTAACAACTGCAGGTTAAAATGAACCAAGTCTACCTGATTTTTAACTGACCTGGTTAAGTATAATGTGTGAATACAGTCACTGAATAACATTCCATCAAATAATCATTTAACGCTGAGTTAGGCTTTAAAAAGAAAAAGCAGAAACTTGACACAAATCTGAACATAGGCTGGTAATTGTGAAATTCTTTCTGCATGAGGGCTGGCAGCTAACACTGATAATTTAATAGTTGCATTTTGGACCAATTTTCCAAAATGCCACTGGGGCTAGTTTTAGTTTGTGCCTAATGAACAGTTGTTACTCAAGTATCTACATTAAAAAAAAGCTTCCATAAAAGAAAATACAGGGAAATATTATAGCAATATTAACAACAGATACTGCCAGAAGAAAAATGCTGTTATATGTCTAGAATATATATTTATTGACAAATGTTATTTTTTTAAAGTGTATGTTCCATCATACATATATTAGAAGAAATAAAATTCAGTGTTTTTCTTTGACTTAGAAATTTAGCAGTGCAATCTAGCTGTTTTCCAAAGGCCGTAAAACCTGGCTGAGAAGTGCAGAGAGCCTGCAAACCAGATGTTGACCACTCTCATTCAACAAGTTGTAGAAAGCACCAGTTTAGGGGGGGAAATACCCCAAATTGACTCTTATCAATGAGCATAGATAGTGATCGTACTATAGTTAGCATTATGGATGCAAAGTTGGGACAGGTAATGTTGCTTAAGCTAATAAAGTTACTTTATGTCTATCAAGTTTTGAATGTTTTACATGCTCCAAACATCTACTGAATTTCTGGTATGAACAGAAATCCACTTTCTCTTGTCAACTTTTTTGTTACAGCAATTCTGAGTTTCCAATCAAAGGACTTTATGCCAGATTAGGTTTTTTTCCCCCTGCCTGATCAGGAGGCATGATAAGCAAGTGGGTTTAGCCCTCTGTGTCAAGCACTGTTCTTCACTTATTTCTGAGGCATGCATATATGCTTTCTCAGAAAGAGAACTAGCCGAGGCTTTGGTAGCTTATAGCAACCAAGGAACCAATTACCGACAACAGCAGCTAATGCTGCCATGGCAATTCCTACTCGTCACAAAGACAGCAAGAATGGTGGCAGAAGTATTTGACTGCCAATATTATATAGGAAGGTAGGAGTCCAAGCAAAACAATTCAGTGGAGAAAGAGGAAGAATTGAGGTATCCTATGTAAAAGGCTAGTTGTTTACCCATTCCCAAATCAACAAACACTGGATTAAGGGGAGGGGATTTTAGTTGCTTATCTCTATAAAGAAAGCCCTTTTATTTTTTTGCCTTATCTAAATGTATCTATATTTTATTTGATAATTGTTTCTAATCCTCTTAACCCAATAAAGGTAATTCACGGGCAGGGGGTGAATCCAGCATAGAAAACAAGATTCCTGAGATAAGCTCCAAGGAAGATTTTATGTCAATCTTACCCGTGAACTGGAATTTGATTCTATACCACAAGTTTTGTTTGGAATATTTCACACCTAAATAATTCTTTGTAAGTAACTGCATGAAAGCTCTATGCATTTTTATATAGGATCTGTTTATGACAAGGGATCTATGCATTTACTGCCCCTGACAAATTATTCTTGGGTTCATCAATTTCCTATACAGAAAAAAATAATTTTGTAAATTAGTTTAGGAGAAAGCAGTGAAGAACAGAACTGAGTGTCAGGTACAAGGCAGTTGTCAACCCATCAAGGATCTTGAATTACCTTCAATGTTGACCCACAAAACTCCTCTGTTCCTGAGGGTAGCAGGTAACAATTAAATTAAAGAAAAAGAAATTTCACAGGTGTCATGAATATTGCAACGATCTTGGAAATTACCTTAGATGTCATGAACTTTTGCAGATAAATGAGGGGAAGAAATGTGAAAACAGAATAAAATGCAACTAATAATGGAGCAGCATGAGATAGCACACTGGCCTTGATTCACATTCACTCCTATTGCTATCTGAAGAGAAACTGGGATAGTAACAGGATGTGAGAATATCCCATCACGATCTGACCCACTGAAATAAATCTAGAACACATCAAAAAAGAATCACCCAGTAGCAATCACACAAAAGCAATAATAGGAACTGGTTCCGCATGCCAGTTCAAAAAACAAAAGATTTTCAGCCCTTCCAAGGGACTGTGATGTACACAATACGGATTAAAAATAGTTCCAGACATCCTGAGCGTGTTATTCTTGGATGTTTTAAAAGGATGCAGTTTCAAAAATGAAATGGCCACATCATCTCCTCCCAAATGAAACGAACTACTGTTTATTCGCCACTTTCATTCATGAAAACTCCTTTCCTGCAGGGCTTGTTTCTTAGTTTATCCCTCAGCCTGGCGGCTCTCTATTCCTCACCTCCCAGAAGTACGTTTATTTAATCCTTTAAAAGAATGTCAACAGCACTTGTTACTTACAGCTTCTGATTTAAGTAGGGTAACGTGTCCCCGTCCACGCAACATTAAATACAAAACTTATTTAAAATGACACGTTTGCCTACAAAGCACCCTTCCCGGCCTCTTTAGAAACCGCGCCCAGGGAGAAAGATGGGGGGAGTTGGAGAGGTAGCAGCCCAATCTGGCGCCTTGGGAAAGTACCTGTAAGGGATCCAGTCCGCCTGATGCTTTGAAGTCATCGCTCGGCGAAGGAGCTAACAACTGCGGCGCGGAGAACCCCGGGGGCCGGAATGGCAGGAAAGGAAACGGCCGGCGATGCCCTGGTCGCGGCCCCGCACCAAACAGGACAGCATCCTCTACCCGGCCTGCGAAGCAGAGCCACCGAAGCCGGCGGCAAGAACATGGGGAGGAGTTAGCCAAGCCACCCTACAGCAGCCGCCACCACGGCGGCAGCGGTGGCATCTTCTCGGGAAAGGTTAGGCGGGGAGGGAGCAGGGACCCTTCCGGCCGCTGTCCCTACGAGCTGCAACGGGGCCGAGATACAATTTGCTCGGAAAGGGGGAGCGGTGGGGAAGCAAGAGCAGGAGAAAGGAGGAGGAGGAGGAGAAGCGGGGGGAGAGAGACAAGAGACGCGGTGGCGGCGGCTACTCCTCACAGCCCGTTTCTTTGCTGTGGTTCCCTTTCTTTAGCCGAACCTCCGCCTATCCGAGTCCGCGAGTCCTCCCGGGGGCTGAAGGGACGCCGTTGCCCCAGTAGCGGCGAGGAAAGGCCACTGCACCGGACCAGCTTGGGCCGGCCCCTCTTCTCACCCGCCGCCCTTCGCCAGCCAATCGCCGCGCCCTCTGCTCTCTCTCTCTCTCTCTCTCCCTTTCTCCCTCTCCCCCCCGCCACCCAGAGCCCCGCCTCGCTCCGGCCGTCTGTGTGGCTCAGGAAAGGTTCGCAAGGCAACGCGCGCGCTCTGGCTGCCTTGCGGGTGCAGAGCTCAGCGGCGAAGCGGAGGCCGCCTTGCGCGGGAAAGCTCTGGGAGGGAAGAAAGGGAAAGAAAGCAGGAAGGGGGAGAGGAGGGAGCGGCCTGAGTCGGGATGGGTTGGGTTGGAAACGGCGCGCGCTCAAGCAGTCGGGAGCGCGCGCGCCACACGATTATTTATTTATTTATTTTTAATTTACTAGTTAGAGCAAAATAATTTAAAGCTGCAGAAAATCCTTTTGGCCCCCGAGTCACGCGTCACAATTCTCGCACAACGGATTATCTGGCCGTCTTGAAGACGCTCGGTAGTTTTGCTGCGCGGAGCAGTTTTTGGTTTGGTTTGGTTTGGTTTGGTTTGGTTTTGTTTTGTTTTGTTTTGTTTTGAAGGAAGGTGAAATCGTCAGGAATAGATTTGCAAAATCCAGAGTTTGTAATGCCTGCATTGGAACTAAAGGAAGCATGCTGTCTTTTAGGGCGCTACGGTTAATCGTCGGTCTGTGCTTCGGCAAAATAAATTTAATAAATCCGGCAACGATCCACGTGAGGTTATAGTATAATTGTGTACTGGGGAGTTTCGAGTGGGAGAGGTTTTAGTGCAGTGTAGGCTTTTCCTCACTCATGAGTTGAAGTCGTCTCCATCCATCCTTGAGCCAACAGATAACTATGTTGGCATGAAGTTTATTGTCCGTGTGGTCCCTTAACTTGCCTCTGTTTCCAGGCTTTGCCACTCCCGACTTTTTTTCAAGGGGATGAGGGACAAAGCCAAACGGAGTTTATATGGTCCTTGGGCGGTGCCATAATGGGTGTGTGTTTAAGCAACTCACTCTGAACACCAGGTGAAAGCTAAATAAATGGGGACTCAGAAGAAGAAGAAGAATGGGAGGACATTGCCACAGTTTTTGTGTGCTGCAATTAGGTACAATCAGAAAGACTAATCGTAAAGGCTATATTCCCCATTCTTCAATCACTGAATGGATATCCTTACCTGATAAGATGAAACAAAGAAGGGTAAACAACTGGGAATCATGGGAAAGTTGTAATTGGAAATTAAGTACTTGTGTATCTGGGAACACTCACAGACATCCACAGCAAATGATGGGTGCAGCAAAATGACACAGTGATGTCATGATGCAAACATTGCCCTTATTCATTTGTGTGTGTGGCATGCATACCTTTGAATCAGTCTTGGTTCTTTGTGAAATGCCTGCAAAGTCTCTGCTTGGCAAGATTTTGGAAGTGGTTTGCCATTGCCTATTTCTTAGGGCTGAGAATGAGGGTCTGGCCTAGATCAGTCAGCTACCTGCATGCCCAAAGTGGGACTAGAGCACATGATCTCCCAGTTTCTAGGCTGGTACCTTTAATAATAAAATCAAGTTAACATTCTTGGGAAAACATTGATTTTATCAAAACACAAATAAATTTTCTATGCTTATTCCTTTCAAAAAATAAAAGTCCATTTGTAAAGTGAGCATTTAATACTTTTATACATAAAAATCAGATGACTTTTTTGATTCTTGGAAAACTTGTTTTATAAAACATAAAGCTTAATCCAAAAATATTAGAGAATTCCTAGAAATCTGGCACTTAGACAAATCAGCCATCAAGAAGTACGTAGAGATAAACATACATACCATTCAAAAGAGACAATAAAAAACAAAAAAGGAAACAAGATCAAAAAGACCTCTTCACCAGCAATCAACATCTAGATAAGCAGAAATTAACACCAAGATTAATACCAGACTGACAATCAAGCAGTAAACAATACCCCAATCAAGTAACTACCAAATTGGACAGTCAAGCAATAAACAAGAGCCTAATCAAGGAACTACCAAGAAGAAAACAGCACCCCCAGCAACACTGAAGGGCAAGCCACTGTATATACAGAGAGAACAAACCCCACCTTCTAGCATTGATGATGTTACCTAAATGGATAATGAAATGTCTGCAAAAAAACAACCAAGCTCAGAGAGCACCAAGAACTCTATGAGACATAACAAAAGTGATATTATTTTGGGGCATGGATAATTTGATACAGATTGGGTATGGAAATTACAGAGATAAATTGTCAAAATCAGTGGTCTCCAACCTTTCCTGCTTTGCGGACTGGCAGTGGGGAGAGGGGGATGGTTTTGCGTGAGCAGCAAGTGAGCACATGCGCAGCTCCATTTGTGCAAGCTGCCCGCTCACCTGCCCACTGCAGGCTGAAGAGATGTGTGTGCACGCTTTCCTGCCGCTTCCGCAGCCCAGTTCTGAACAGTCCACAGCCTAGTAGTGGGCTGGGGTTTGGGAACCTCTGGACTAAATTTTATATGAAGTGGCTTAGTTATTAAAGGTTTTGTGCAATCTTCTTGAGGGGCAAATTTGGTATTTCACCAAATAATTTTGCTGATACAAATGGATTTCACTTGATTCACTAGAGAGAACTAATGATTCCATTATTGTATGCTGAATACCATTGAATCTTTCATTGTATACATATCTGCTAAATTAATTTCTAAGAATTTATAAATAAGAAAGAAAAAGAAATTAAATAATTACTTTATTATTATATTACCATAGGACAGTGATGGCTAACCTTTTTGCCATCATGTGCCAAAAGTGGGGGACGCACGGGGGAGTTGTGCGCAAGTGTGCCCACACCCATAATGCAATGATCTCCCCCTGCACATGCGTGCACAGCCCCCTGCCCCGCACTGCCCCCCTGTGCTCCCCCCGCTTTTGGCCTGGCCTCATTGAAATCTCTGGACTTCTGGTAGGCCTGT
>JANHFT010001759.1:149899-164133 GCA_032467955.1 Pseudoxenodon macrops | reverse complement strand
GAATATGATCCATTTCATATTTCTCTTGTACACTGAAGTAAACTTAACTGAGAGACGTGCACAAAGGTTCTTGCAGAAAGTCAGATTTGGTTAGTTTTGAAAGATTTTAAAAATAAAGTGAATTTCTTGGAAAATTAGGATCAACTGCTGAATGTAGACAGTTAAATAACACAAGGAGATTTTCCTAGTATGAGGACTTTAAAGTCTCATGAGGCCCAAGCTATATACTAATCCTGCCCTCTTTTATAGATGACAGTCATGTTTTGATAGAACATTCTTTGTGTTTGAATACTAGGTAACAGAAAAATACAAACTGCCCTGCCCTGAATTATTTTATCTTTGCCTCTTTAAGAGAAATATGTGAGTTATTTGGAGTCAGAGAGTTACAGAATTTGTGGGTGAAGTTTCATTCAACTATTTTCTTTAATTTATTTCTGACAAACACAGATCAGCTTGCCCACCCTTGTCTTAAACGATATAAGGCTGAAATACCATAAAGCTAGCTTTAAAATCTGGTAGCTCAAGAGATTTTGAACTCCTAATTTCTGCCATTAACAATCGAGATTATGTTAGGAATTGTAATCTGAAATATTTGATGAACACCAGATTATCCATCCCTGAAGTGCCTTCTCCCATATATAGCAACCCTGTCATTGTGCGGTTTGGTTTGTATAATAGACTATTTCCCATGTTCTCTCAACTCAGTCATCTGTATTTACAAAACACAGCAATTATAAGCAACCACTTGGATATCCTTTACATAATATACTAGGCTAAAATGTGGTTGACCACTGGACTTCTGGATGGAGCATAGCAACCTAGCATGTCTCTGAGTGAGCGGAGACAATGACCATGGCAAAGATTGAAGAACTGATGAGTTAACTAATTCTATGAAACTTCTCCAGAGAAGGAAAGAACAGGAGATTACCCACATATGCCCTGGACAACTGTTCTACATGAGTTTATATGTGGTCTGTTGCAGAGTTGAGAGCCAGGAGACAAAGGGATGCTCTCGGTCACAACGGAACTTTTTAAAGCACAGTGACGTTTGCTAATTTCACTTAGTAATTACTTTCAGAAATTACTTATTTAAATATCTTAAGGATGTTAGAGGTCTTCAGAACAACAAGTTTGAAAAGCTATCTGGTGAACTTATATTCATTCTTGAGCAAAATAAAAATAAGTTTAAGAATTTAAAGAATTGGTTATAAACTCAAAAAGCTAATAAGACTTTGATCTAAGAAAATTATAAATGAATTAAGAGTCCCAAAATTTTTGAAATAATAAGGAAAAGTTGGAAGTTAAAATTAACTCAATTAGCACAACCATCCATTTTATTGGCAACAGTTCAGAAATAGTTTTCATTGTCTTAATACAGGATGTTTTTCAACTTTCAAGTCTAGTCTAAAGATCTGATTTTCCCTGGTGATTAATCATTCAAGTACTGGCCAAGCATAAAACTTATTGTCATTTGATAAAAGCCATCCTGATCTTACACACATCATCATAACATTTCACAAATAATTTTCTTTTGACACAATGGAGTCTTTTCCAAAATAGCTAAATACTTCATTCAGTCGCTTGAATCTACTGCTTCTTACTCTTCTTCCCAGTTCTTATTTCTCAGCCAAGCATAACTCAACACTTTGTATTGAGATACTTGTCATACTAGAGAACAGCTGATAAACAGGAAACATTAGCTTTTTAGGTACAAATTTCCATATGCAGCATTACTACCAACATAATAAATTCAAGATGTTATTTGCTACAATATTGGTTGTTGTTAGGCAGAAATAATTTACAATATCAAATTTTATGCCATTTTTCTTAAAGTATCCATTGTTCTTGCAACAGACCAGATCAAGCACTTAATGCAAACTGAAACCTAATTTGATATAACTAAAATGTTTTGCCCTCAAAAAGTGAAGGACAAAACACATTAATAAGTTCCAAATCTATAAATGAATAGCTGAAATAGAATATAAAAATAAACCCTTGCATATTTTCTTCCAAGCTTTCAGACTCATGGAGCCCTTCCTTAGGTAATTATTATTTATTATTATTATTAATTTGGCTTTGCTTTTATATGTCCAGGTGTTCGGTTTTATTTTTTTGCAGTGTTATAGAAGTTGTTTGCTTCTGCTTTTTCCCAAAATAATTGTGTTTCTCGCCTGTCCACCCCCATTTTCCAGTCTGATCAACAGCCTGGAATTGCCAGGCAGTTCCTCATCCAAGAAACAGCCCTACTTAGAAAAATCAGCAATTAGCTAGCTGCTACTATATGCTGAAGCTATTAAGGTTTTATAAGCCAGCAAATTAAAATGATCCCACGTGCCCTGTTTTCTGTTATGTCTCATGTTAAGTACTTGCTTTATTCAGACCCTTGGGGACAATAAGCAAAAGCTAACATGAATCATCAGCCATTCTGTTCATAGCCATCATGCAATAGGCATCCGGAATTTTAATCATTTTCCTGTTTCAGGAATACATGCATATTTTGTTGTATATTTCAATGCCAATCCGAACCAAGATGTTGTATGGCTCTTAATTCTGTTGACAACTGAAACAATATAGTTGTATAGTCAGATCTCTCAAAAATTATAAATTGGGAGGACACCACTGCCAGGCATGTTCGAAGTCATATTCTTCTGTGATATATAACACTGAAAGATGGAGAGGGAGATCTATTGGAGGGCTAGCATATGGTATAAATATTTCTCTCAAGCAATTTATAAAAGGAAACAAACCAGAGGTGAAATTCAGCAGGTTCTGACAGGTTCTAGAGAACTGCTAGCAGAAATTTTGAGTAATTCGGAGAACCGGCAAATGCCACCTCTTGCTGGCCCCAGAGTGGGGTGGGAATGGAGATTTCGCAATATCCTTCCCCCAGGAGTGGGGAGGGAATGGGGATTTTGCAGCATCCTTCCCCTGTCAAGCCCGTCAAGCCACACCCCCAAGCTACACCACGCCCACCAAGCCACGCCTACAGAACCAGTAGTAAATAAATTTGGATTTCACCACTGAAACAAACTAATATTGTAAGTTGGTTTCATTTAGAAGGTTTTTGAACAACTTGTTCATAATTTAAAAACTAAAAAAACAATAGGTCTTAAAGACAAAGTGTAACCAATATTATCTGTTCCTTTTACAATTACTAAGAAATCACTGTTCACATTCTCCAATTTCCCCCTCTACTGGCAGTATGCTTATTTGGACAAAAACGGCTGTGTAAAATAAGCTCTTTTTTCCTTCTCTTTATAAAGCCTTCGACATCTGCACACAAGTGATATTCCTTCAATTGGTGAATATTGACTTCACATAGTTCATATTTCAAAAAAAGAAACACAGACTCAACAGAGTTGAAATATATTTCTGAGGTTATCAAGTCCTATTCCCAGTTTGATTCAAGTTACCTACATCATTCTTTGAACGATGACCATCTAGCTTCTCTAATAGATTTCTAGTGAAAAAGAATTAAGTTCACATGACAATCTGCATTCATAGTCAGGGTAAAACTGTCTTTGTGTTAATGAAAACCTGGTGGCTACACTGTCTTAGCAATCAAGACAAAGGATTTGCCCTTATTTTCTGAGATGTTTTGGCCTATAGCAGGAGCATCAAAATGGCAGCCCACGGGCCGGATGCGTCACGTGTAGGCCACACCCACCCCAGCTCCAAGAATGGGAAAAATATCACACGATGGCAACGTGATGCCACGGGGTTGACACCTGTGTCCTACAGTCTTAGTGATCTCCCAGCTAAGTGGTAAACAGATGCAAACCTATTTAAGCATCTGATAATAAAACACCCATGCCTTTAGACCTTGCACTAAACACCTGTGTCTGTCAGACATTCCCTAACTTTCAAGGAACTAGATAAGAGAACCATATGATTTTTGTATTGCTTTCTCAAATTTGTTTATCAGCTTTCTCTAAGGTGTGCTCTCCGCTGGCAAGTTTTTCTATTAGGCATAGGAAATTCTATTTTCTCTTAAAGGTGGTAACGAGGTTAGGGGTGAAGAAGGAAGCTGAGTAAGAAGTCTTTTGCTCGCTCCAGTTCTGAAGTATAGAGAGATTCTTTTTTATGCTTCTGAAAAAGTGTGTGAGCCACCCACTCAATGAGAAAACCTGTCATCTTCCTCACATGACTTAAAGCATCTACAAAAGGAAGGAGGTTTTCAGTCAAGAAGTAGAAAAATAAAAGTTGGAGCACTGCAAGGATTTTACTAAAGCATTGTTAGCATAATTTATGTTGCAAAGTGAGATTTAATGCAGGAGGACCACTATGAAGTGGATCTATCAGGTGGACCTCATCAATTTGTGACTAAAGCCAGGATGTTCTGGGAAGGAAAAGATAGACTTTTTATTTCCTTCTTTTTAATCACTCTATTTTGAAATGCTACAGTTTGCAATGAAATGTCACCCTAAAAATGTCAGGAAATCTAAATTCGCTGATGCATTTATAGCAGTGGAAACATAGAATGCCCAGATATTGTTCCAAAGTCACGTTGAAGTATTCAAGCAATTTGGTCTGATTTTCAGGACAGCACAGGCCATCAAACTAACATCACCATAAAATTAACAATTCACTTTAGGTACCCTTCTAGCCAGATTCTATTTGTATCTTTCCTCTTATCAGGTGAGAGAAGGTATGATATGAAGATTCCACACATACATTTCTTATGCATTTTAGCCCTTTTCATATAATCATAGGACTGGAAGGAACCTTGGAGGTCTTCCAGTCCAACCTCCTGCTCAAGGCAGGAGCCTTATACCATCCCAGTCAAGTGGTTGTCCAGTCTAGTTTTGAAAACCTCCATGATGGAGCAAGCATAACCCCAGGTGGCAAACTATTCCATTGATTAATTCACTAGCAGGAAATTTCTCCTAGTTTGGATCTCCCTTTAACAAGCTTCCACCCATTATGTCTTGTCCTGCCTTAGAGAATAAACCAATCTCCTCTTCTGTGTGACAGTCCCTCAAGTAGTGGAAGACAGTTATCATGCTTCTCCAATTCTTCTCTTCAATAGGCTAGACATATCTAGCTCCCTCAACTGTTTGTCATATGATTTAGGCTTGAGGGCCATTATCATATTCCCCTTCTCAGAACCTTTCGAATTTTAACCTCAGTCTTATATCTGAAGATCAACTAAACTGTCTGATTATTTGTAGCACATCCTGGCTTTGCGTGTAGAATTGTGATGCCAAGTCTAAAGCAGCTTAGATTGCTGGTATTCAAGGTTCCAAAACTGCTCTGATTAGTAAGGATGGGATAGTCTTAACTCTTCTGCAGGCCTTTTCATTAATAATCTGTTGAGTAATGTAGTAAGTACACTATGAAAAATTCTTCTTTGTGCTTTATAAACCTTTGATAGGTTTTTGTCTTCCCTAGAATGTTATACATTTATTTTACAAGAAATGCTTTTCTTTCTGGCTTATTCTCTAGCACTGACTTCTGTGTCCTTATATTTCAGGACTGAAGCTTTAGCAACAAAGAAATGTGTCTTGAAGTATTGCATCTTGCTGTGTCATACATCATTTAAGTAGCCTTCAGGATTTAAGACATTTGCAGCAAATAGCTGTGAAGGTTTGGCACTTTAAAAAACAAATATTTATAGACTACCTGCTGTTCAAAGGATACTGTCAGGTTGTTTTATTATTCCATCAATAATGGCTCTGTATAGCCATACTGTTTACTGCTTTTATTATTTTGGGTAGGGAGCAGGACCATTTTACCTAATCCTAAGGGGCGTGCATAAGCGCACCAGTGTACCTACCGTCCCTGTCCTAATGTTCCCTTTTATTCATATTCATTTCATGTATTCAAATCATGTTTATACTTATATATTTTATCTAATACATGCTTGACAAAATTAATTAATTAATTAATTACTTAAAATAAAATAAAATATGTGATTTTGTGTGGGCTCTTTTGGGTTCTGTCAGCCATGACCACTTGATGGTACAGTTGAGTTGCAGCAAAAGTTCTCGGAGTTGATCAAAGGTACCAAACAAACAAACAAAAATGTAGGAAGGTAGTGGGGTTAACGGGTATGAATTGTTGCAAAGCTTTAGAAGTTAAATACTTGAATCAGTTACAGAAAGTAGCCTTTTGTGGAATCAGGTTGGTAAGAAGTGAAATCTTTTTAACCCTGCCTCCTGGAGGAAAAGGATAAACAATGACTCAAATCTAACAAGATCAGGTAGCTTTGGGCTTTGGACTCATTGGTTCTGGATAGTTTTAATCTTTAACTCTTAACACTACAACCACTACCACATTTCATTTCATTCATTTGTGCAAGCAAATTAAGTCTGACAATATTGAAAACAAAAACCAAGAGGTGATATAAATATACTATCATATTAAAAAGTAACCTGTTTATATTATGCAATCATCTAACAGAAAACTTACTATTATCAATCTACATTGACAATCAACATTTTACCCCCAACAATCTGGTTCCTCATTTTACCAACCTCGGAAGGCTGAGTCAACCTTGAGCAGGTCAGGATTGAACCTTCAGCCAGTCAGGATCAAACTGCAGGCAGTCGGCAGAATTAGCCTGCAATATTGCAGTCTAACCACTGCACCACCATGACTCATAGGACTATATAAAGTAGTCACTAAAATGACAACAGGTACAAATAATAAAGAATTCCAGGATTTGGAGTCTTAAAGTTATCAAATTTGAAAAACACTGCACTAAATGAAACCAAAATATTGCACCGCCTATACCAGTGATGGCGAACCTATCGTGCGTGTGCGTGCCCACATCCATAATGCAATAATACCGTTTTTCCCACGCATGTGCGTACAACCACCACCATCACTACGCGCTGCCTCTCCCTGTACATGACCGCAGACCTCACTGAAGCCTCCGGATTTCTGGTAGGCCCATTGGGCATTTTTCACCCGCCCAAGGCTTCAGGAAAGCCTCAGGATCCTGTGGATGGTGAAAAACAGGCCCAACGGGCCTACCACAACTTCTGATTGGCCCATTGGGCCATTTTTCGCCATCCACCGGCTCCGGAGGCTTTCCTGAATCCGGGGGAAGGCACAAATGGCCTTCCCCCGCCCTCTGGAAGGCCGAAAATCAACTGGCCAGCTCGTGCACACGTGCGGGAGCTGACATAGGGCAACTCCTTGCGTGCCCTCAGATACATTCTATAGGTTCGCCATCACGGGCCTATACAATGGTCTTCAGCTGTGTAAGTACTTCATGTGATCTCTTTCCATGAGCTGAAAGATCTGCAGAGGTTTTGAAACTCCACTGATCTGCCATCATAATATCCCATGTAGCTTTTTTTTTTTTTGGTACATGTAGTAGCTATTTTGGCTGAACAAACCTGATATTTCACTTAGATCTTTTATTATTTCCTGATATATTTGTGCAATCTCCTGTTGCTCCTGGCAATTGAGATTCCAAAATAATGAAGCTTCAGTCAGATGTGAAACTTGTGAAATCAACATTTGCAGTTCTCAGTCTCCTCCTCAAAAGGAAAGTCTCTGCATTCTGGTGGCCTCCAAATGAATTACAGGTAGTCCTCGACTTGCAACAGTTCAACGGCATTGAAAAAAGTGGCTTACTGTTGCAGCATCCCCACAGTCATATGATCAAAAATCAGATATTTGGCAACTGACTCATATTTATGACCATTGCAGTGTCCTGGGATCATGTAAACACCATTTGCATGCAAAGCAAAGTCAACGGGGAAGCCAGATTCACTTAACAACCGTGTGACTAACTTAACAACTGCAATGATTCACTTAACAACTGTGGCAAGAAAGATTGTAAAACTTACTTAACAAATATCTCACTTAGAAACAGAAATTTGGGGCTCAATTGTGGTCATAAATTGAGGAATACCTGTAATGGAAAAGCAGTGGTGAAATCAAGAAAATCTACCTCCAGACCAGTTCCTCAAAAAAAACAAAAGGGCTTCTAAGGAAAAGGAAGGTATGAAGCAAGACCATTAAAAACAATAGATTATTGAATTACCCAATTAAATTTCCTTTTTTTTCATCAGCTAAAAGGATTTTTCTTTTCAAAACCGATTTTCTAATTTAGTCACATATAAAGTAGTGCTACGCTCTGACCAAAAATAAATAATTGTGGCTGGCTGGTAAGACAAATCAAATCTTAAGTTCTACTTATTTTCCTTAATAGAAAAAGGCCAAAAAAAATCCACATTAAAAATGGCAATTGTTATCTGACCTCCAAAAGTTAAATTGCAAGGTAATAGAGTAATGTATAAGACTGATGTTTCAAGAGACTAGTCTTTAAATCCATCCAGAGTGACTAACCAGGGCAACTAATTTTTTTATTCCAAGAAAATAGTATGTTATTTTTACATGCTTTAATGTCTTATACAACAGGATGGTACACTCTTATTTTATACCGCTATAAGAAAAATAATCCAGAAGCACCATGTAGTATGAATTTCACATTTTGATCTAGGAAATAATAGATGTTTTCTGCTATCATATTACAATTGCAGAACTTGGTGGTTAATTCAAAATTGAAAATAACATAAAATTATTACTTTTCAATGTCGTTTTTGAAGTCTATTCTCAGATTGGTGGCTTATTGTCTGTTGAAGATGATGCGTAGAAATTTATGGCACATTGAATCGGGTCGGTTCTACTTACCTTCCCTACCGATTCGGAGTTGCGGCGGAAGTGTGCATTCGCGTGCACGCCCTAATCACTTCTAGGTGAAAACCCTCTGCGTGTAAGCAGAAGGCTTTGTGCATGCGCAGAGGGTTGTTTTTGGGCCGATATGAGGCCGGAGCACAGATTTTTGGCCAGAGGACCAGTTCAGGGACGTGTCCAGCTGGCCATTGGTGCCAGTTCGGCAAGCAAGGGGAAATTCCCACTACCAGTTCTAGCGAACCGGTTCAAACCGGCAGGAACCCACTTCTGCACTGAATGTCAAGAAAGCTTAGATCAGGGATAGGCAATTATGGCCCCTTTACAACCTGTAGACTTCAACTCCCAGAATTCCTGAGGCAGCCTCCTGGCTTAGGAATTCTGGGAATTGAAGTCTAGAGGTTGTAAAGGAGCCATAGTTATCCACCCCTGGCTTAGATTGTCAAAGTGCTCACATACGAAAAAAATACAGATCCACACCCCATGTACTCCAAGTAAAAATGCTGAAATGACACTGCCAATTGGAATTGATGACATGTGGCTACCCAAGGTGAGCAATCTAAGGAAATGGTTTATACACTTGGAAAGGTAAATTTATCTGTGTCCCTTCTTATAGACAACACTGCTCCCCACCTATTATATTATCTTCCCAGCTCTGTGTTCCATTGCAAGACTAGAACTGGGAAAGATCCCAATTGGAAGATCATCAACTTTTGAGTTCTTCCCTAACCAGGAGTACTCCAGAAATATTGCGATTGCAGCTATTTGATTTGAAATTGCTGGCTTGGAATTCCAAAAGCTACATCTGGAAGAGTTTGGGGAAACTTCACTATGCCAGAACCATATAGATGGCAAGTCATAATGCACCTCTTTCAAAATCACTAATATGTAATGTTTCTAAACATATCAGTCTTACGTATCTAATTAACTAGCTTGTTACTTCTGTGATATTCTTTTAAAATCAAATCTATTACCATAGTACATACCCAGCCATTCATTGTCTCTCCATCATTACTGCTTCTATGGAGGACTTGGTGCTCTCTGAGTTTCGTTGTTTTCCTGCAGATGTTTTATTATTCAGCTAGATAACATCTGAAGTGCTAGAAAGGAGTGGGGTTTGCATTCTGTTATATAAAGTAGCTTGCCCTGTCAGCATTTGTGAGGTAATGTTTTCTCCTTGATAGTTCTTTGATTAAGTATTGCTTATTGCTTGATGGAATCATAGGATCATAGGGCTGGAAATAGGGGTGAAACCCAGTAGGTTCTGACAGGTTCTGGAGCGGAAATTTTGAGTAGTTCGGAGAACTGGCAAATATCATCTCTGGCTGGCCCCAGTGTGGGGTGGGAATGGGGATTTTGCAGTATCCTTCCCCTGCCATGCCCATCAAGCCACACCATACCCACCAAGCCACGCCCACAGAACTGGTAGTAAAAAAAATTGGATTTCACCACTGGCTGGAAGGGACCTTGGGTGGTCTTGAATTAGACCACTCAAATTTATAAGGATGAGCATTTTCACATTCATATATCTTAGATGCTCTCAAACTTTATCCATACTCCCTGCATTGGTTATATGAAGGAAGGCTAAAGAAACACAACAACTAAGGGACCTAACTTGTATGAGCATCACTGGATTCATTGCCCTTTATAAGTTTGAGGGCATCTGCAAAAGTACCCCTACTTGTTGATTTGGATGTTAGGTGCAAGAAACTAGGAGCAAGGATAGAGTTCATAAGTACTATGCATTTATTTGATACTACCTATACACAAGAATCTGAATTACTAATGGTCAAGGCAAATAAATAAATAATAAACTAGATAAGAATGGAATTCAAATGGAATTCACTTCTGGGCTTAGATCTCTTGTGGGAAAGCAATGACTCCTAATTGATAATGCATTGGACTCCAACCTTAGGTTTAGCCTGGTCATTCCCTACATCGGACCTCCTATGCATTTTCAAACAATGTTTATCCAAGTTTTGAAATCACCTATGTGAGATAGAGGCTTTTCCTTTCTGCAAGACTTCAGTCTCAACTATTTGGCTTTGAAAGCAAAAAAGTAAAGATGTGTTATCTTTTCATGACTGGGTATGTCTTAACACTTATTGAATCTTAGGAAAGGGCAGTCCTTAGAGTCATTTTCTGAGAAGAGAATTTGCACAAGAATTGGATAATAATTAGAAAAAAAGCTTCTGGAACCTATGACTGGGCATTTTCCCTTCATAACACATAGAATTCTCTTCTGAAACATAGGACTAACCACTACTGAAAAAGCCAAGGCTACTGAAAGAGCTACACTTCAAGTGCAACCCTGTAAACCTCATGGAAAGGGGAGGATATAAATTTCAGTCAGATGCAAATAAACATTGAAATAAAGTATTTCCTCTCTCACAGGCTCACTATGACATTCAATAAATGACAATGGATAAAGTCACACACCCCAAACTCCAAGGTAATAGAACAAAGCCCATGAAAGAGCAGTGTCTACAGAGGTTACTAAACAGTATTATATACATTTCCTATAGAGGTGGGTTTCTACTGGTTCTATCCGGTTCTATAGAGTACATAGTAACTCCGCGGTGACATCATGGAGCCGGTTCTGTCGGTGGCTCTGTGGGCGCCACCATCTTGGATTTTGCTTCTGCGCATGCGCAGAAGCTAGTTTTTGACTGCCACGCGTGCGCTTGAGGTGCGACCCTGAGTGAACCGGCAGTAGGAAAATTCAGAACCCACTTCTGATATCCTATTTAAATTGTTCATTTCAATTTTCTGAAAACATTTAAAATAATTTATATTAACGCAAACTAAGGCCTTCCTAAATTCCTTTCATTCCTCCATTTGCACCTCCATCCTGACCAATTTAAGAGAAGCAGGTTTAGGAAGCTAACTGCAGGGTTAAGAAAAGAGATGAAGAATCCCTGTGGCAAAAGATATCTCCTCATATCCCTGGTATCAATAGTTCATATGGAGAGGTGTCCAAAACAGGCAGTCCTGATTTAGCAACCATAGTTGGGATGGGCAATTTGGTCATTAAATGAAGCGGCTGCTATGTAAAACCGCAACTGTGCTTGTGATCTTACTTCTGCTTTGCTTTGCTGACCATTGAAGATCATAAGTTCAAGTATTGGCTCCGAAGTTACTTTTTCCATCACTGTTGTAACTGAATGGTTGCTAAATAAAACAATTGCTAAATGAGGATTATCTGTAATTGATAAAGAGAAGGCAGTTGATCAACATTGGAGATATATTTAATTGGTGCTGAGCAGAAATAGAATGTTAACCTATTTTCCTGAAGTTTATGAAGACTTTTAATTTATAGTTTTCTTTTTAATGCAACATTATTACTCTTACGGTTTCTTCCATTGCTTTGGGTTATAAATAAAGGTCAACACTAAAGAGTGACAACAGAAAGGACATTTAATGTTTTCTCTCAGAAAGAATTATTTTGAGGAAAAGTTCTCCCATCACATCTATTTTAAGCATACAACAACACCCTTGGTAGAGATTATTAACTTCATAAATGAACAGAGGTTTGTATTTGAACCTTTTAAGATCGTCTGGTTACTGATATACCATATTTTAGAGAATGTGAATTATATAAATTTGGCAGAGGAGAGGGAAAGAAAGCCCCCAGTTTGTAGATGAGTAATTTTCTTTGAGTATTACAGGTCAATGTACAGTATGCAGTCCCTATTGCTTTTACTGTTCCTTAATATACCTAGACATTTGGATTTAACTGCTGAACATAGTAAGCATTTACCCATGTAGTATGGCTGTATTACTATTATCCTTCTCATCTGTTCCACTACTTTCTCTTGTATTAGTATTATTCTTACTTTTTTATTATGATTATTGTTGTTGTTTTGTATGTACAATAAATGCTTATCCACCAGAGACAAATTCCTTCACTTGGCCAAATAAAGTATTTTTATTCTATCTAGGGCAGCAACAAACACACAGAATAGGTACAACAGTCAATAGGGAGGCCAATTTGGATGAGGGTAGTTCCCCAATAAATTATTTAACTTAATTGTGTGAAAAATGTTTACCAAATTGCACCCTCAAATTATTAGCTTGTCAAATCTCCAGCTTGCTTGATGATGAATTCTGATCACACCAAAGCCTTGTATTCTTATTCCTTTGCCAGTTGTACGCAACATTACACTTCACATTGTAATATGTTAAATTCAAGCCTGGCATTAGGTTATGTTTTGTTTGTAAATGTCAACCCAGATTAGAAACAAGCGGAGGAATTGTAGCATGCTTTAAACCTAAGCTAGCATAGATGGTGTGTCCTAGAATCAGACTGCATCTTATTTCCTGATGCCCAACCTGCCTTTTCATATACATAAGTGCTTTATCCACCTCGAAAATGATTTCCACTTGCTTTTCTGTAGGCAAGTACGGTACTTGTCATGTCAGATCTGCTATGCACCAAGAAAAATCCCTGAGGGCTACCCTTATACAACTCTCTCGCTCTTCCTTCTGTGGCAGAAAGATTCATTGATATTAAACTAATTATTTCTGGCTGAGGCGACCATTTCTGGGAAGTTATCAGATTCAAAATTGCTAGTTTATATAATCAATCCAGTATACATTAAACACAATACATATTCCAATCATTTAATAATACTAATCTCATGGAGCTGTTCCTTCCCCACACACGCACATCCACACTTGATTCTTAGCTCTTCGTTTTGATTGTTCCTCTTCACTGACCCAAATCATTCTTCAGTTGACCCCTGCAGAATGACTTCTGAAATTTAAGATATTTAACTCTCTTCACCTCAGGTCATAATTCGCAAGTAATTGTACTACATGATCTCCATGAATTAGAACAGCTTGAACTGCTCCCCTCGAGTGTCATGCATTCTGAAATGAACAAAAGTTCATTCCTGAAATAAATGAAAAGTTGACCTGAGCATTATTATCACCACTGTACCTTTACTTTGCCAGCGGCACAGATTTCCAGATCATAGAGAGCTCAATTCAGAGCTCTGGTTTTGACTTCTGAAATCTTCCATGGTTCAGAAATGGAAGGAGAGCAAAACCATTTGTCTGAATGGCTGACAGCCCACCTGGATTTACTGAAGAAGCAGCATGAGGAAAGGAGTAAAAAGGACAGGGGTTCCGCTCAGTTTCTGGTGTGGTGTACGTGAGCCACCTAACTTGATGCACAACTTGCTGTTTGGGTTCGTATAGCAACTTATGGTGTGTGTTTGTGTGTGGCATGTGTATAGTGTATAATTTTGCCAAGTTAGTTTTGTATGTATGTGTATGTAAAAATGTATGTATATATGTGTGTATTTGTGTGTGTGAATGTATGTATGTATGTATGTATGTATGTATGTATGTATGTATGTATGTATGTATCAGAGGTGGGTTCTGAATCTTCTTACTGTCGGTTCGCTCAGGGTTGCGCCTCAAGTGCACACAAAGCGCATGAGTGAGCACACGCATGGCAGTAAAAAACTAAGATGGTGGCGCCAACAGAGCCACTGACCGAACCGGTTCCGTGACATCACCGCGGAGTTACTACCTACTCTATAGAACTGGATAGAACCAGTAGGAACCCACCTCTGCGA
>JANHFT010001759.1:102929-118655 GCA_032467955.1 Pseudoxenodon macrops | reverse complement strand
TGCTGCTGTTACTATGTGTAAAATAATGTATTGGAGTTGTTTCTTTATCTTTTGATTAATTATTCCTAATAAAAATACTTTACTTTTGATGTAGTTCAGGGGTGGGTTCTAACTTACCTCGCCGGCGGTTCGCTGCCTCCCGCACCGCGTGGATGCACCTCGCATATGCGGGTGCGTGCACACATACGCAGTAGAAAAAAGCCCCGAAAAATTTTCCCCAAAAAGAATGGTGACGCATGCGCAGTGCTGGAAACTCGGCTTCTGCGCATGCACAAAGAAAAAAATCCCAAAAAAGGATGGTGGTGCCCACGGAGCAGCAGAACCGGTTCCGTGATGTCACCAGCAGCCTACTACCTACTCGGTAGAACCGGTCCGAACCAGTAGGAACCCACCTCTGATGTAGTTGTCTTATAAACATACTTAATGCAGGCGCTGACCAGTTTACACTGTCCTCCTTCCATTCCCATGGACTAAGTACAAACAGTAAAAAAAAAAAAAAAATTAACAGGCAGCTAAGTTTGTTCTCAGATTCCAATTGTTAAGAGAGAATGTTTCTGTCTGCTGTATGTTTAAGCCCCCTCTGCTGGACAAATAGTTGATTCAAATGTCAACACTTACAAGAAGAACGGTTGAGTCAAGAGTTCCCAGCACGCAATCTTCAGTGCAAAGAACATTTGCTTGTATCTATGTGAGAAAGACCTTGAGAGACGAAATGCTACCTAGGGAACAGTCTGATAAGAGAGGACATTTGCCCGCAGCTGCATAATAAGAGAAAGAGGCCCAGAAGGATCCGTTCCTAGTATCTCACCCCTTTCCAGTAAAGGAGGCGAGAAACACAATTTGTACACTTAAAAGACTTTGCAAGATTGTGTTAATGCTGTCTTACAATGAAGTAGAAAAATGAAGTAGAATTAGCTTTTCTGGTCATCTTTTTTAATCTGGTTTACCTGAGAAGGCTGACATCCATCTTGCAAATCTGGAAAGTCCAGGAGACTAATAGGCAAGAAAACAAAACAAAACACCAGTATGTATTTTTCCTGCTAAAAAGCCAGCGCTTTCAAGAATTTAATTCCTCAGTACTTTTCCCAACTTTTCCCATCATTTTTTTTTTTTAAAGAGGATTTTCTCACAGCCAATCTGATCAAGTTGAATTACAAAGTAAAGATAGCAAGATTTTTTTACATGTGTGCGGGGATGGGGGAGCGCTAACGTTACTGTAAAATCTACAAAGGCGGTAATTTAACTTTATTACTGTTGCATCATACCATCCACAGATAGAATGTTGTAAAATAATAGCAGAATGATTGGTTTCTGCCTTCATGAGGCTACAATCTATACTTTATCGAAGGCAAGATTAGGAGAAAACACGTATCAATGACATTTTATATGTACTGTCTTAGTTCACTGGGGGAATGGATTGAGATTTTCAAGGGCTTTACAGATGAGGTGAAATTTTAAAAAGACGGTGATAAAAGGTAGGAATCGTGTGTAGATTAGGAACCAAAATTAACGTTTTGCTATTTTTTTATTTCCCATCTTTTCTTGCATCTGTTTCCTTCATATTAAAGTATTCATAGCAGTGTTCCAATATCTCAAGGGTTGCCACAAAGAAGAGGGAGTCAAGCTATTTTCCAAAGCACCTGAGGGCAGGACAAGTAGCAATGGGTGGAAACTAATCAAGGAGAGAAGCAATTTAGAACTAAGGAGAAATTTCCTGACAGTTAGAAGTTAATCAGTGGAACAACTTGCCTCCAGGAGTTGTGAATGCTCCAACACTGGAAGTTTTTAAGATGTTGGATAACAATTTATCTGAAGTGGTGTAGGGTTTCCTGCCTTGGTAGGGGGTTGGACTAGAAGACCTCCAAGGTCCCTTCCAATTCTGTTATTCTATATTCTAAAGAGTTTCATAATTTCTTTCTTCAATGTGCAAAAACAATGCCTGGATTTATTTTTAATGATACAGGGCCCATTTGTGTGTCTTGAGGACGCTGGAAAATAGATTTCTGAACATATATCTTCATTCTGGCTGTCTTAAAGTGGCACACATCATGACAATCTTAGTATTACTAAGACTATATGGAGGGCCATAAGTAAATAAAACTTCTGAGCAGCACTTAAATCTTCTCAATGGCCATATTCCCATACAGCATGCTTGATCCGATCAGCCACTAACACAATTAAGAGATTTTGAGAGCACAGAATCAAATTGAACGAGAAAACACTTTTCTGGAAATATGAAGTACCACTGAGTGTCTTCAGGATGAAATCTAGCATCTCAGGCATCAAAAGAGTAAATCAGCCATCTACATTTCTCAGCTAATGTTTTAGCCCGATTTCTATGGTATGTGGTTTTTTTTAGATTAAAATATTTTTAAAGAAAACCCATTACATTAGCAGACTTGTTAGCACCTCAAACACTCTTCCACCCATTGGATACCCTCCAAAGATGGCAAAAATCTCTGACTGCAAATCCTCAATCCAACCAGTAGTCACATCAGCTAAGAATTTTGGGAAATGTAGTCCTGTACTCCAAAGTGCTTCAAGTTAGACTGTCCCCACAAAGCAAAGTTTCTTACTATAAATGCACACCTCCCAAGGTGTGAATAATTTATATAAACCCTATTCCATGTGTAAGCCACCTTTTTTTTTAAAAAGAAAGAAAGAACTGCATTGTGTTCAT
Source organism: Pseudoxenodon macrops (assembly GCA_032467955.1). Taxonomy (NCBI): domain Eukaryota; kingdom Metazoa; phylum Chordata; class Lepidosauria; order Squamata; family Pseudoxenodontidae; genus Pseudoxenodon; species Pseudoxenodon macrops. The sequence goes on along the minus strand of JANHFT010001759.1, from coordinate 115,975 downwards.
TCTGCTGAACTGAAAACAGCCCTTGGAAAAGATTACAATGAAACCAGCGGAATAATGAAGACTTCACACATACCATTATTGATGGAAGAGAAAGCCTACGTCTTAATGGCTTGTGTCACCTTGCCCCAATTATAAGAGATGTTGGAATACCTGAATAAATTATACCTTGTTTTTTTTACTTATCATTTCCCATGATCTCCTTGCAAAGTTGACGTGACCGTTTCCTTATTGCTCCAGAACATTTTGGAAGATTATATATCAAAACTACCTGCGAATTCTGGTCTGGACTAACAACAGGCATCAAGTGGTCTCTGCTTGAAAGGTGGGACTTCTGGCCCAGGACCAAACTTGAAAAATAATGTAGGTTTCAGTCTGCATTTCATGCATACCTATCTCCACAATTCTTCTGTGCGCAAGCAGACTGAAACAAGCTATTTCGCTTTAATATTTTTCAACCTAAAGTCTACTGAAGTGGGGCTTGCAATTAATAGTTTAGGGTTACAAGTCAGAGCCAATTCCAGTTTACTTTTGTGCAATTGCCTGACATTAAGAGGTGGCTCTTTTTTTTTGGGTATGTGTGTGTGTGTGACTTAATGGAGCCTGTTCCTGTGGTTGCTGAGGGAAGAACCCAGCTGGAGTACTGGCCATTCGTTCTGACCATCTGAAGCTTCAGGGAAACATAATTATGAAATACTTCCCTCTCTTCTCAGTGAACAACCTGAACTGCAGGGAGGGTCCACCCCATCAGTGAAATGCAATTGTGTAGAACTGCAGAAAGTGCTACAGCAAAGGAAGCAAACAGATGAAGCACCCAATTTGTCTGACTAATTGTTTCTCCATACAGTTCCTTGAAGGTAATTTAAGGCTTCACCTAATAGTTTTCAGTTTTCAAAAAGGAATGTTGGATGCCACTGAAACATGATTTTTCAAAATGGGAAGTTACCAATAAGTGACTGCATTCCACATTAAAAAAAAAAAAGTTGTACAAGAGAGAGTAAATGTGTACTGTGCTTGAATAGTTATTTAAACAGTATGATGAAGTGCTCTCTCTTATGAACTGTTAGTTAAATGTATGCAAGCATAATAGAGCAATATTTAAAAGTGTACAAGTATATATATAATTTACACAAAGCACTTGCAGTTCAGACCACTTTTTATGAAATTATTGATCCCCCTTTACCATCACCATTCCAGCTTTTGCTTGCATGTTATTTAAATCATTTAAGAGCAGGAAGATTTGGAGAATGTACCACCTTTAGTGTTTAAGACTAGGTTCACGATGAAGTTTGTTATTCTGATTTTTCTATTCTTCTCTTGAGCTGAAATCCAAAAATCTAGACTCACATAGAATTCACCTGATCTTAATGAAATGTCAGTTTTTCAGCCTCTTCTTGCTGGTGATTGGGTAACGTGTTTTGAACATAAGATTAAATTATCACCTCTATAACCAGAAGGGATTTACCAGACTCTGAACTTTTCTTCCTGGGAATTAAAATCCCAATCGATTTTTAAAAAATTCAGTGGATAACATCTATGAAAAATGATATGAGCCCTAATCTCTCCTCAAAGAATATTCAAAGACGGCAGAGAATCATCAACACATGCAGTTTTATAAAAAATTTATATTTTTGCAACATAGCAATGCTCTAATAAAGCCACATCAATTAGGCCTGATTTACTTGGTTGTGGGTAGGTGCTCAGAGCTTTGGGATGGGACAAAGGAAAGGAAAGAAGACATGATTGTTAAGCCATCACATGAAGCGGACTTTTCTGCAGTCTATAAAGTTTGCACAATGTTTTCTTAAAGTTCTACAATCACTGTAATGAGATAATTGATTTTGCAACATGGGGAAAACCTATTACTGACTGTCATCAGTACAGGAAAGCCAAAAACAAACAAACATGGGATTTCAATATAATTGTGCACTTTAATGTTTACATCAATCAGTTACTCATCAAGGAAGAGCAAAACACCAGGAATCTGGTAGATAAAAGATTCCCGGAGGTGTTTTTTTTTGCAACTGTACACTAATGTTGCTCTCCTTACAAAAAGAGCAAATGTTTCTAAATTCATCCTGCTTGCTCCACTTAACTTTGTTTTGTAAATGACAGCTTACATGTACTCACTTGGCTGACATTAGCTGATTTCAAAAAGTTAAGCAGGATCAAATCTGGTTAGTCCTAGTAATAAAGACTACCAGGAAATATCTTAAGAGAGTTGCATTTTGGTCTGAAGAGTTAAAAATCTCAGGAAGCAGCAGTGGCACATCATTTCCATACTATTGCTCGAATTATATGGAAGTGTCCCTGATGTCTCAGAGAGTGAAGGTTTAACTTATTTTATAAATATATAACTACAGTACCAGAAGCTGTATTAACGAGAACAATGGCCTCCATCTGCAATTGTGCTGTGAATGTGTGTGCAGTTCTAAAATGTTTTATGCTCAAGTTCGGTTTCAATAATTTGTTTAGTATATGCTCACAACATAATTTAAATTATAAAGCAACTCTGCTGTTATAGGTGAATTTGGAACATTCTGGTTGGCCTGCTCTTTAAGTAATTTCAGCCTGAAAATTGTTATCTGAGGCCTTTTTCACCTCCCCATTGTGGACCTGTCAATTATCACCTTAAAATCAGTCTAATGTTACTTAAGACTATACTGAATAATCAAATAACCAAACTTTGTGAAATAATCAATATGGCACTCGTTTACAATTTCAGTAAAATGGCAAACTATCAAACCCACTAAGTATGTAATCTCACAGAGTAAACCCAAAATTCTTAACCACAGTTAGCATACTTTAAAGTTGGATATCGCCCACTGAACTGAACATTCAGTTAAACACTTGTACAGTTTAATAGTTATATAATGGTCAGTCATTTGTGAAGCATACGGAAGGTGTTTTGAAAAACATGATACGATAATGGTTACTGTATATTGGGCAAGACATCTGCCTGCCATCAATCAGTAAAGCTGGAACAAGAAAGAGGTTCTACCACAGTTCTACAAATCTTGCATTACGTAGTTCCATCAGTTGAAAGTATACTGTGAGAATTAAATACTCATCTTTACATATACACAACTTATGCCGTGAAAGCATATTTGCTTACAAACATATAAAAATACTTGTTAACTAGTTTGATAAGAAAATAATGTATAAAAGTATATAGCAAAAAACATTTAATCATCTGACAATGGAAAGAGCAAAATCCTCTTTTTATATTACATGAAAAACAAAAGCTACAGATTAACTTTTCTGGAATCTCCTACCTGGAAATACAAAAGGAAGACACAATTTTATTCCAAACCATGATGCAACATTATTTAAAACTAAAACGCTCCAGTCCATAATGAGCCCAGGTATTTGGCCATAAAGGTGTAATACTAATAATCCTGTAGCTATTGCTGGAGCCATAAAATAAATACAGTAGACACTTGAGCACTGGAAAAAAACTGCAGCATAAACAAGAGCTGTAACACAAAACTTTGCCAATGAAATTCAGTGTATTGGCTTCCTGTAAGGCAGGCTGAATTTTGTTGTCTAATCTAATTAAAGGGTAAAACCTCCAAATCTACTCTTTAAAAAAATACTCTACATATTGATTAGAGAACTCTTTCTCTCTCTCTTGAGTATGATCAACAAAGATCTCACCGCGGGACGGGGGGGAGATACCCATACAGCCATTTTAAGCTTGACTTCAATAGACTCCTAAAACTACTTTTTGTCCATTGTGAATAAAACTCCACAAAGTGCAAGTTTCTTGACGTAAGGAAAAAGAATTTGGGAGTATTAAAAGAAGCCTTAGTGTATTGACCTCTGATGTGAGATGACTAAGGTGTCTTCTAGGTCTGGACCAGTCTGGTTCTTTCCAACTAAGGCTATTTTGGTGACCATTTATACAACATGCACACATAAAGCAAGACAAAACATCAAGACACACAGGAAGAAAAGTGAGGAGAATTAATCTGGCAGTTGATAGCTTGTTTTAAAGGATCTTTAGACGATGACACAGTGGCACCCTTTCTTGTCCTTCTCCTTCCTTGTTGGCTCTGGGGAAGGAGGACATTCTTGTTCTTGAAATTTCCTATGAAAGAAAAAAATATTCAGATAAACTTAGGGCTTCAATCCTATACAGTTCCACATATAGGTTTGCTTAGCTTATGCATTGCTGTATGATTCGATTGAATTTCTTTTCATACTGATGGGTTTGACTGAGATGGGCCATTTAGATATTTGTTCACATTTTGTACAGCACGTCTTGTCAGCAATAACTGGGATGTTTCCATTCTAGCTTCCTCTCTTATACTATAATGCATATCTTGCCAATATTAAGTTGGCATGCTGGACTTGTATGTTCCAGGTTTAACTTTTGTGGTCATATTTCAAAGAACAGGACATTGGATTTCCACTATTTTGGACTCAAGACTGGGAAGATCCAGGTTGCTATCACCATTCGATCACAGAACTATCCTACGATCATCACAAAATAATAGTTGGGGGAAATAGCAAGAAGATACCGAATTTTTCAGAGTATAAGATGCACCTAAGACACACCTTAGTTTTTGGGGAGGAAAATAGGGGGGGTCTGCCTGCCAGGTATTCATTTGGCTAGTGTACTTAGTCTAGTCAGCTTCAGCACATTATTTTATCCCTAGATTAGAACTGAAAAAAAGCTTCTAAAGCACAGCAGCTAGAGAGAAGCAATGAAAAAAGCCTGCAAAGCCCGGAAGATCATTAGCACCTGGTTAGGTCTGAAAAAAAGCTTCTTCGAAGGGAGTATAATGAAAGAAGCCTGCAAATATCACTTCACTCTTCACTCGCCTCGTTAGGTCTGAAAAAAAGCTTTGAAAAAGCTACATTCGGAGTATAAGATGCATCCAAATTATCAGTCTCTTTTAGGGGGGAAATGCATCTTATACTCCAAAAAATACGGTAAGCCATGCTACCATATTCCTTTTTACAGAAAGACCAAACTTGAAAACAAAAAAGCAAATGTAATGAAGAACTGGTTAAGACAATATAACCTGACTATACAGCTGCTCCTAAAAAAGGTATGGTAGGATAGAGAGGAATATAATATCTATTGCCTGCTAACAAATACCTCATTTCTAGAGGCTGCTCAAAAGGGTGATGATTAAACAAAAATAGTTGTTTAATTATCTAGAATAGGAAGTAGGCAATCTGTTGAAATCTCCAAGCTTCTATTCTATTTTCTCAGTGCCTCATCTGACTGCTAAACTCACAAAAAGTATAATTCCCAAAATAGGCATATTGCAATTAAAAAAGAATCTTTCCAAGACTTCTCTCAGCCCCATCCACATATTTGATTAGGGTCATCTGCTTTATAGCCCCCCCAAATATTAAGCACAACCTTTTCCCACCATCCCCATTCTAGACCATTTCAGTTATGTTCTGCCTGGTTAAAAGACAGGAAAATCTTTAGACACCCTAATCAATCAATATCATCACGAAATCCGTAATTGGGTTAGGCTATGATGCCTGTAACAGTAAACAAAGAAATACTTAATAATTTGGGATCAAGCAAAGTCTCCATTACATCAGGCTCTTAGGCCCCTACAATCTTTGCAGGAAATTTTGTTATCTGTGTCTTAGTGTTTAGATGTTGGTTGTGATGCTGATATCATTTTCCATGGACTATGTTTCAGGATCATCTCTCCTCTACATATCTCAACAGTGATGGATTACAGGTATCATACACACATCTTTTAAAAACCTTTTTAGCCATTAACTCCCCCTGATACTGCTATCTGAATGGATAGTTCTTCATTTTATTGTTATTTTGTTTGATATTAGAATGATATTATTGTTTATGTAACCCAGTTACATATTTTCTATGTGACATTACTATATCTGAAACAACATACCTTCTGCTCATAAAGAAAATTCATATGCAATTTACACTAGGTTTGGGGTTTCCCCCCCTCAAAAACATGACAATTTTACATATGGCTTTGGCCCTCTCTGTAAATAAAACAATCAAAGAATAAACTCCAGGAATAATAAAACGGAAAGAGAAAGGAAGAAAACCTGTTTTTTAAAAAAGAAAATAAGTTAAAATGCATTATAACCTTATAACTCGGACAAGTTCGTGAAAAGCTTGATCTACGTTGAGCCGTATTTTTGCTGAAGCTTCCATATAGGTTACTTTCAACTGCCGTGCTAATTGCTGACCTTCCTCCTGTGTTACCTGAGAACATAAAATAAAATATATGTTGTATGTAACGGCAAACGCCGATGCATTTGGGTAACCAGATACAGCTAATTCAGGCTCTTGTCCTCACCAAAGAACAAATTCTTATGCTGGCATGTAATTTCTCCCATCAACTGTGATTAAATTATTTTGATTAGTAAAGAGCCTTTTTAATTTGAGCCCACAAGAGACTAAGCAAAGATAAAAACTGTCAACTAATGAAGCCTAATAGCCAATTTGTTATAAGAAATTATGCTATATTAGTGCTACTCTCATACATAACAGCATTCTATCAGCGGCCACATTAATAATGGACATGGTGATGTGATAATGGACATGGTGACATATGAATGGACATGGTGTTCAGGGGGAGAGGAGAGCAAGTGATGTCATGTGCATCATGTACAAGTTATGTACTGTATACTATCCACCATATATTGCATGGCATTTGAATGATATTATCATGGCACCTGGGATATCACTTCAACAAAGCATCCATGATGCTGGCTGTTGATGGGGAAAGGAGAACAGAGGTATCTCCCATAAATGCCAGCTACTTTCACTGACAGGACGATTCTACTCTTTTTCATCCATATTGCTAAATGACTCCCCCCTTACATGCTATTTGTTTCAAAATAACTTCTATTTTAGTTATATTCTAATAAATCAATTTTCTGAAAGGGTTACTATTATTACGAATGAAAAACAATCCTCAGTCTCTAATGCTATGAGTAATTCTTGGTATCGGAAATGCTGGAAACATAATTGGAAAGAGACTCATGCCTTAATAATGATGTCATGATAATTGTCTCATCGCTTAGATATTGTCCTGAATAACATTCAAATGGCAGTTGCTCAGAGAAGAAGTTGATTTAATGCAGAAATGCTTTCATAAATTAGAAAGAATGGCTTTCTATCTAAATATTTAAGTATGAAACTTTTTAACTGCAGAGCAAGACAGCCTGATCTATTTTGGGCCAGAATGTGGTTGCTAAAGGTAGACACCAACCTGATGGCAAATAATTAATCCATCAAGATGGTAACCTCCTAAAAAATAATAATTAGAGCAGTACCCCTCCATAGTTTCAAATGGAAGCATTCTATCTGGAGATATCAAGAACGGAACCCATTGCCATAGATCTATAATAGCATTTTTTTTAAACATTCTTTTTTGGCATTTCGTTCCTACCAAAATTCTTACCTGTCTCTGATGGTCCAGGTCAGCTTTGTTTCCAACTAGAATCATAGGGAACTCATCACGATCTTTTACTCTAAGAATTTGTCTCTGAAATTTATAAATTTCTTCAAAACTGGGAAATAAGGGAAGAAAAACTGTTAGGAACTATCCAAGCTAGTAGTTCCACAATCCTTAACAGAAAAGAGTTGGAAGGGACCTTAGAGGTCTTCTAGTCCAACCCCCTGCTTAGGCAGGAAACCGTATAGCATTTCAGACAAATGGTTGTCCAATCTCTTCTTTAAAACTTCCACTGTTGGAGCATTCACAACTTCTGGAGGCAAGTCGGTCCACTGATTAATTGTTCTAACTCTTAAGAAATTTCTTCTTAGTTCTAGGTTTCTTCTCTCCTTGATTAGTTTCCATTGCTTCTTGTCCTGCCCTGAAACTCTCTTTTTGTGGGCTTGTAAAGCTATACTCATGAAAACTAAATCCACCATTTTCTTTTTTAAGCTGAGTTAGTCAGACATTTCTATGGATCTTTGCAGAAAAACTAATTCACTATGTTGAAAACCAGGGCCAAATACTCCTAAGTAATCTGTATTGGTTTATTCTAGCCACAGTAGATATGATAGATCTCATAAAGACTTCCATTACCTTCCTCTATCTGTAACTGAAAAGACAAGCAGAAAGCCTTCTCCAGTCCTCATATACTGTTCCCGCATAGCTCCAAATTCTTCTTGGCCTGCTGTATCTAGAACTAAAAAAAGACTAGTTAGTTTTCCTACCTAAAAAACATTCTTTACAACCTCCATGCATTAACTATAGTTTAAATTATTTTTAAAAACTAAGGTCATATTCTCTTAAACTAAACATGTCCCCTCCCATGCCTTTCTGTTACACACTCCAATGCTTCTTTTAAACTTTATCTCCAGATTAACTGCAATATTGAAAGTCAACAAAGAGGAAACTTCAAACAGTCAAATGTTGGGAGGTACAATAGGGGATATTTCCCTGACATACCACACATACTTTATTTAATCTTTAAAAATTAACTCTAACATGACTTTGTGGGAAAGCAAAAATGAAGTTTTCTCCATCCTATAATTATTGTTCTATAATAATTCCACACGAGTGGTAGACAGTTACATGGATTTAATTTCTGCATGTGAAGACTATAGAAAATAATTGTAGAGGAGAAATGGAACTAATATGCTTCTCCTTCCATGTATGTAGAGGCTCTACATGCTTACAGAAACTCGAGAGAGAGGAACAATTAAAGAAGTGAATACAAATAATGAAAATGTACCCGGTCCTTAAATAAACATTCCACACCCAATACAAATTCTATAGAGGGACAAAATGAATAAGAAACTTACTATCTAATCTTGCTGCTCTTTCGTCTATCACACATTGTTTTGTGTAGGAGTCTTCAATTGTGGGATCATAATCTGTAACGAAGTACGACTGCAGAAAAAAAAAAAACAAGCACATTAAACCGAGAAGTTATTGTGAAACCATCAACCAATCTACCAGCATGACTCCAATCCTGAAGAGGAAAAGAAAATAACCACAATACAATCCTTTATGTTCCCAATCCACTGAGCTGACCCAAAAGAATATCATGTTCAAGAGTATCAAAAGTCATTGAGAAGACTCAAGGATGTACTTACTAGTGTCTAGATCCTTCACATGAGCCAACCCTGGAAGCTAACAGATCATGGCTCTAACAGGTAGCTTCTCCAACAGCCCAAATGACTTTTTCTACTTCATCAAGGATAAAAGGGAAAGCCTACAGAGAAGTCCTGTACAGTGTCCACTGGAACCCCATTAGAGACCTTTATGAGACTGAGATTCCCAATTGTTCAGTCTGCACAGAGTGCCTTGTGGGGTAGAGGGGCGGCATCTTTTTATACAGAGATATTGGGGTGGGTGTGTATATAGGCATGGCTGCCATAATGCCTGAAAAGAATACACTTTCTATCCAAGCCATAGGCTACCTCAGAAGTGTATTTCACTGAAGGTAATATATTTATACAGATAATACATTGCAAACAGGGTAACTGGATTCTGCTATGAATCGTTATAAACTTTAATCCAATCTCTCTTTTAACAAATTGAAGTTTAATTCTGCAGCCGGTGATGTGGGGGTGGAAGTGTTTCCATTTTTAATAAATTAGAATAAATGAATACAATGCCACACAACTGGAAGTAATGTTATAGCAGTTGAATATAAAGTACATAAATATTATTTTTCTTTTTACATGACTGACCATACTTAAAAGGCAGATGGGTAGAAATGTTTAGACATGCTATATATACCCTCAGGAGTGCAAGATTAGAATCAAAGGGTGAAATTAGGCTGCTGCATTTCTGAAAGTAAAACAAGATTAGGGCAGAAAATGTGTTAGCTTTCATTTTCATTCATTCGTTAAATATAATTAAGTTTAATGAAATATGGTTGTGCTTCTTCAAAATGCATTGTTAACTTTCCTATTCATTCTCATTAAAAATTACAATTTGGTAGCATCTTTTCAAGTCTCTGGGACTATACTCCATACTTCTGGATGCTTTTGTGAGTCACTGAGGCCCCACATCATGTGTTCATTCTAGATTTAGTAATACTTACAGAGTTTCTTAGTCCCCTTTTGTTAGTTGAAATAATAAAAGTGTATACAATTAAGCTGTTTATACTTTATTATTTACTAATACTCCATAAAATGCAAACATTTACACACAAAGTTTTGAACTCAGAATCAAGTCTTTTCCCCAGATGTTTTAATTCAAAAGTTAAAATATTTGTCAAATAAAAGCCACCTACAATTTTCTATTCCACATTTTCAAAGAACCTACTCCAAGTTATTCGAAGAGAAAAACTTCAAAAGACAACCTGTTTCCTGCCTCAGACTCTTAACCTAGGTTTTTTTAAAGCAATCTGCAGCATATTGCTTAGCAACAGCTTCCAAATTCTAGAGAGAGCACCATTCCTTTCTGCCACCCATACATACTGAACAAGAAAAGATGGCCCCAAAACATGCATTGGTATAGCATAACAGTTGTTTTTATTTTTGGCTGCAGGTGCAAAAGTCCTTTATAGAGGTCAGCAAGACAAATGTATCTGTGGACTTCCCTCTGATATAAACTCAGGGGATTTTCAACCAAAACCAAACAAAAGCAAGTTTTGAATCATTTGAGGTAATAGCTGTACATATTTAAGAGGTGTATGCTACTCAATAGCCACAACACAGAGACCCATGGAAACAACTGCTTTGAAAATAAGATCAGCTATCTTTTGAAATACTTGGGAAAATGAAATACTTCCCATCTCCAGCACAGAACACTACTTCTTCTTAACTACCGTAACTACTTCCACTACTCTGGAAGTATAATACAGATCCTGAAAAAGTGATGCAACAACTGACCACCTAGAAACAAGCATTCCTGGTAAAAGTGAAAAAAAAATGAATAAGTCATTTTTACAGCAATTTTAGTAAAGAAAATTTCCTCTCGTATCAGGAACAGTCCTAGTGTATGACTCCATAAATAACAAATATGTTCTAATGAGTCATTAAAATAAAATGATTTGACTAAACCCAGCAGAACAGATGTTGAATTAATCAGAGAATTAACTTAGAATTTGAGTTATTACTCAGGGACTTTCCTAAGCCTGGCTAGTTGCCAAATAGCTCTTAACTCACCCACCCACCAAGCCATGTTCCAAAAAAGTATGTATTTTGATAATATCTAAGGGCATTATTCTATATTTACACTACAAACTGAGCCCAGAAGAGAACAAAATACTTTGTTACTGTTCTTGATAATGTAACTGTTTTCCTCAACTCTCAAAATCTTATGCTTGGGGAGGGGTTTCCCCCACGCTGTGGCTTACCTGATCCTGCTAAATGTTAGTTTGTGCTTGTTTTTGTAATTGTGGCAAACATTATTTTGGGTATATTGGGTACAAGATGGACCCCCCCCCGTTTCATCTTATTTCTTGGTCTCATTATAAACCGATTTGAAATGTTACTATGGATTGGCTGTGCTAGTTGTTTCTGCGTGAATTTGTGTGCATTTGTCCCACAAATATCTTTTCATAGGTACTATAGTCAGCTGACACTTTTCAAAAAGGGACATATATATATCTACGCACGCACACACGCACACTTCTATGTAGCATCCTTCCACTAGAATGGCCAGTGGGATCCAAGTAAGTATATATTTAATGTTTTCTATTAGATAATTTTTAGATAAATTCTAGATAAATTTATCTTGAAAGTAGGTTTAGGGCACACGTTCAACTCAAAAGAGAAAAGGTCCTTTGGAGCATGATCATAGCATCTGTTGGCAACTCCTGTATTCAAATATGTCTCTTCTGGGATTGGGGAGCAACCACACACAGTCGCAGAAAGATACGCAGCTGTTTTATAGAGGTGTTGACACCTGGCTACATGACTACCCTGCACCTATTAAAGAACCTCTTTTCCTTCAAACCTGATTGTTGCAGAGCTATACAGGCTTATTCTCTGTTCATTTTTGTACAATGGCCCATTCAAAGTACAAAAGGAAAGATCGTAAACTTCCCACGAGCAGTGGTGAGAATCAGCCACAGTCATTGCTTTACAATAGTTGTTCTTTTCTTTACTCATTCTGAAAAAGAAAGTTTTTTTGGTTTTTTTTAGTTTCCAAATAAGTCAGATAGGTGATTCTTATAAACCGAAAGAATTTTCTTTGGCATCTTTGAGGACATTTATTCTTGCATGTGACCAAAACAGGTCTATATAAATCAAGCAGTAGGAAAGCTTTGCAGCAGGTAAAAAGTGACAGTTAATATTTCTTTATTTTTGTGTGTTTGGGGATAAAATTGGAGATTCTCTCTCTCTTTAAAGTGTGTTTTCAGTATCAGTTATCTTTGGCACCCAGATGAAAACATTTCCAAACGGACTAGTCAGTTTTGTCAGTTGTGAAAATAATGTAGATTATTTTTTTAATAATAATGTTAAAAATATTTTTAAATCTTTAATAAGATTGATTGATTTAATCAAATTTATTTGCTTCCCATCAGCATATATCAAAATAAAACAACATATAATAAGTTATAAATATAAAATGGGTTACAATTACAAAAAAATTTAACCAAAGGGTTTGGAGGGGAGAAGTGAGATACCTTCTTTTTTAGTGTACCTTCAACACCCTTGAAGGATTTCTCCTTCAAGATCCTATGTCAGCTAGCATAGCCAGATTTTAAGGGCTTTTCTGAAGGCTAAAAAAGAGGGGGAAGATTTTACCTTGTATGGCAAGATTTTCCAAACAGCAGGAGCAGGGGTGGGTTCTAGTTCTTTTTGCTGCCACTTCACTCAGGGTTGTGCCTCGAGTGCATGCACAAAGCACATGCGCGCAGCAATAAAAAATAGCTTCTGTGCATGCGCAGAAGCAAAAATTAGAACCAAAATCCAAAATGGCAGTGCCCACAGAGACATCGAAGGAACTGGCTCTGCGACATCATTGCTGAATTACTATCGGTTCTAAAGAACCGGTTAGAACCGATAGGAACCCACCTCTGAGGAGGAGCCATGGCAGAGAAGGGGCGTTGGTCCTACCTGATACGCTCCTTCTAGTAGTGGTGGTGACAGCAGCCAGGAATGGGTTAACTTCGTCCTA
>JANHFT010001759.1:83984-95960 GCA_032467955.1 Pseudoxenodon macrops | reverse complement strand
CTGTTCCTCCTTTATGAATTTCCTCCTTTCAGGTGTAAAAGCAAAGGATCCTTGTTTTCTTTAATTTAGATGTTGTTGTTTTTTGTTTTTTAAACAAAATCTCCCTCTTAAGCCCACGTGCCGAATCAGCCGCCATTTTGAGTCTCTCTCCAGGCACTTTCTTTTTACTATTGGAAAGAAAAAATATCCTTCTTTCTTAAAGGGCTGGACTCACCAATCTACTCTTTGCTCTGTTTCTCCACTCCTGCGATATCTTTCAAATCTTTTCCTCCAACAAGCGGTATCTCTTTCAAAAAGCTCCTTTCGAAGTGGCTGTCCAGACTAGGACAGGATTGCCCCGCCTTCTCAGCTGCCAGGTTGAGGCTTCAGTCTGCACTACGGGGAAATTGCCATTTCCTCATTCATGCAGTTAGGTGCCCCCGTACTTCACTGCCCCTCCAGGACAATTCAGGGTCTGCTAGGACCCCCGGTTGAGCTGAGATTCGACGATCTCCCGGGAGCTTCCCAGAGATCATCGTCTTGCCCAGAACAAGCCACACCTTCCTCAGGATGCTTTCCTGAAGGCTCTGGAGGCTTCAGGATGCTTCCCTGAAGCCTCCAGAGGATGAAAAATGGACTAACGGGCAAACCGGAAGTCCGTTCCTGAACTTCTGGTTTGCCCTTAGGGCTGTTTTTCGCCTTCAGGCTTCCCTGAAGCCTCCAGAGAGTGAAAAACAGTCCAATGGGCAAACCAGAAGTCCCATTGGGCAATTTTTCACCCTCTGGAGGCTTCAGGGAAGCCTCGTGAACCCTCTGGAGGGCAAAAAACGACCCAATGGGGGGCATGCGCAGTGTGCGTGGGGGGATTGTGTGCTGGCATGTGTGCACCCGCTAGTACGTGCGCTCTTCCATTTTTGGCACACAAGAAAAAGATTAGCCATCACTGCCCTAGGATATCAGCCGATACCACATCTGAAATCTTGCTGGACATATCCTCCTAAACGCACCCCCCTTTCAGACCCAGCCATGTCTCAATGACACACGCCAGGTGAAATCATTGATGATGGAGGCCTTATCATAGACCAACCTAGCATTCAGAAGCTGCAGCCAAAAAGACAGAGTCACGGTCTGTTGACAGGGTACTGGAGTGAGACTGAGGAGCTAAAATGTGAAACAGATGTCCCTCATTCCCCAGGAACAGTGTACTCCTCTTCTCCACCTAATTTCCCTATGCCCATTACTGCCATAACTTTGTCCCAGAACACAGAATAAAGGAGTTGGAAGGGACATTGGAGGTCTTCTACTCCAACCCTCTGCTCAAGCAGGAGACCTTATACCATTCCAAGAAACGTGGCTGTCCAGTCTCTTCTTAAAAGCCTCCACTGATGGACCACCTATAACTCCTGAAGGCAAGCTGTTCCATGGTTAATTGTTCTCATTGTTAGGAAATTTCTCCTTAGTTCTAGGTTGTTTCTCTCCTTGATTAGTTTCCTTCCATTACTTTATGCCCTTCAGGTGCTTTGGAGAATAGTTTGACTCCCTCTTCTTTGTGGCAATCCCTGAGATATTGCAACACTGCTATCATGTCACACCTAGTCCTTCTTTTCACTAGAGTACACATACCCAATTTCTGCAACCGTTCTTCATATGTTTTAACCTCCAGGACTCTATAATCATCTTTGTTGATCTTCTCTGTACTCTTTCCAGAGTCTCAACATCTTTTTTATATTCTGCTTACCAAAACTTCATCTTCATCCCCACAATGGCAACCACCTTCACTCCCACAATGGCAGCCCCCATCTCCATCCAAGTCTCTCATTTCCCAAGACCATCAGGATATCCAGAAACCATATCCCCACTCTATTACAACACATTCACACAGACTAACTAGCATAGCATAGATCTAGTCCCAGAATGCTTTTAGATTAGATATCTGTCATGGAACTGCACTTCGCCTCTTCAGCTCTATAATTTCTTTTCTTTTTTAATTTTTATATTAAATTTTTTATTAAACATTTAAAAAGACAAAACAAAGATTTTTTGTTTTACCATTTCTTCCTTTTCAACAATTTTTACATCAGTATACATATTTACATATTTCCTTTTTCCCACTCTTACTTTGATTTACTATTCTTATATCTATTTCTAACATATGTATACATTTATACTTTCTCTAATGATATGACAGTCATATTTTTGTAGTTATTTCCATTTCTATACATGTAATTCTAATATTTTGCTGTACTTATATATAACATATATATAACAATATACTCTGTTTCAGTCATATTTTTGAGTGTTCCATTTTCATTTGTTTATTATTCAACTCCTTTGTCTTTTTCCTAGTTCCTAGCTTTTTTATTTCCTTATCCTTTACCTTTTTTGTCTAACCACCTGTACCATTTTTCCCATACTTTATAGTATAGTATTTGTTTCCTCTTTTTCTTGTATTTCTTTGGTGAGTTTATCTTATTCTGCACATTCCAAAATTTTCCTAGTCAAATTTTCTTCTGTTGGTATATTATTGTTTTTCCAGTTTTCTGCGTATAATATCCTTGCCACTGTTATGATATGTATAATCAAATATTGTGGTTTTTTCTCATAGGTCTCGGGAAGAATTCCTAATTAAAAAAAAATTCTGGTCTCATTTCTATGTGTTGTTCGGTTACCTCTTCTAATTGCGTTCGAATTTTACTCCAATATTGTTTTGCTTTAGGGCATTGCCACTACATGTGATAATATGTACCATAATTCTGTTGACCTTTCCAGCAGGTTGATGAGGTGTTAGGGAACATTTTGGCCAGTCTAGCAGGAGGGAGATGCCACCTATAAAACATTTTGTACATGTTTTCTTTGTAGGCTACAAACATTGTCAGTTTATAATTTACATTCCATAATTTTTCCCATTTATCCAATTCTATGTTGTACAATTTTGCCCAAATTATCATATTTTCTTTTACCACTTTCTTCTCCAATTTATATTTCATTAGGTAACTGTAAATTTTGGATATTAATTTGTCCTCTGTACCCTGAAGAATTTTGTCCAATTCATATGTTCCTTTTTGAAATCCATATTGTTCCAAATCAGTCCTGTATTTTGATTGTATCTGCATGTATGACCACCAATCAATATCTGTACCCTGTTCTTCTAACTCTTGTCTAGTTTTCAGTTCCCCTTATCCATTTAATAGATCTTTGTATATCTTAATTTTATTGATATTCAATACATTAGGATATATTAATGCCTCCATGGTTGATATCCATTCTGGAACTTTCTTGTAATGATTGCTTTTTATTTTTTGCCATGTTTATAATAATGCCTTTCTAATTAAATGTCTCTGGAAATAGCAATGTTATTTATGTTTCCCATCTCATAAAAAGGCATGCCACCCTATTTGTAGGTCATGCCCCTCTAGCATTAAAATTATTTTATTCTTTAGCTCCATCCAGTCCTTAATCCAAATGAGTGTTGTTGCTTGGTGGTATGTTTCCCAATCTGGGAGTCCAGATTGTTCTATGATCTTGTAATTGTATTAATTTAATTCTCTGTTTTTTTCCTTGCCAGATATAATTTGCAATTTGTTTAAATCTTTAAAGAAGCTTGTCTATTTTAAATTTGTTGCCCGACCATGATATCAGAATCCCCTCTCTTTGATTAGCCATCTAAACATTACATTATGATTATTTAACTGTGTTGTTAGAAACTGATAATTTCTTCTTTGGTCTCTTACTCATTTTGGGATTTAGGGTTATAATTTCTTTACCTTTATATTGTATCTGTTGTTCTTTCATCTTTTTATATATTTCATCCCTAATTGTTTTTTGTGTGAACCTTATATGGAGTTCTTTTGGCAACCTGTGTCTTCGTGCATAATTTGTATATATCCTATATGCCTCATCTATATATCTCTGCACCTCCTGCTTGTCTTTTTGTAATGCCACTGCTAATATTTCTGACATGATCTCTTCTAAATCATCTTTATTTTCTGCAATGTTTTGAAATCTTAAGAAGAAAGACGATTTCTCCATTTCCAAAAATACGATTGAGTCCTCTAAGTCTCTATTTATCATCATACATCTTTGTTCCATGGTCTCTATTTTTTTATCTACTTGTTCTACTTTTGTCTCCACAATATTTATTCTCTGTTCATTTTTAAAGATGTTTTGCTGAATATTTTCTATTTTATCATCCATTTTTAAAAAGTCATCTTTCAATTCTCCCATGTTCCATCTAAGTTCTTCATGATTTTTTCTTGTTTCTTTGTGGTTGTTTGCTATTGTTTCTTGTGTTTTGGTCAGTGCTTCTTGTATCATCAATAGGGTGGCTGGAATACTGTGAATATTTGATGCTGAACCTGCTTTCTGCATTCCGAGCATACTTTCTATTGAGCGTTGTTGTGCAGGCGAGGATAGTGTGGATGCAGGGTTTTGGGCTGTTTTCTTACTTACTTTTGTGATCATCGTTGTGCTAGTCATTTTTTCTATCTTAAGTAGGTTTTTCCAATAGATCATACAGTATTTTCACTTTATGTAACCATTGTTATGGGTTTACGAATTAGGATTCTGAATATATCTGTGATTCTGAAAATGTCTTAGTAATATATTACTTAATTTGTTCTAATTTAACATACAAAATAGCATAAATGTAACTCTTAGTATAAATATAACTCTAAATATAAGGTTCTTAATTTCTAACAACGAAAAAGAAAAGAGAATAATTTTTTACGTTTCTATGATAAATATATATAGGTATCTATATTCTAACTTATACAACTTATTACTTGTCTATAATATCCAAACTTATCTATTTATAAAAGTAACCCAATGATTTTTAATATTACTTATAAATATTGATTTTATCAAGTTTCTAGGTTAAATATTTAACCATTTTATCTTAGTCACTTTAATTTGACCAGTTGTTATTATTGTTATTTATCCGATCTACTTCTTAAATATCTTATATTTTGTTTACTGTTATTGTTCACTATCCTTCAGTTGATTTCTCCCTTCGTGCAATCTTTCATCAGTCTTGCATCATATTACAGTTCGAAATTGTATCCAGTTGCACTGGCTTCTGGCGCTGATCCATCTAAGCTGTGTGAAAATCCGCTTTAACGCTCTATCACTGTCCAATCCGCACAATTCACTGTCCCATAAATTCAATCTTTACAGTCTTCCCAATGATTTAATTTTTTTATCAGTATATATTTCGATATAATTTATAATCAGCAGTCTGTTCAGTCTTCAGTCTCCATCTGTTTGGAATTTCTTTTCCTTCCTCTGCTTCCGCTTTTCCCTTTTCCGTGCTGTCACTACATTAAATTATTATTTTTCCGCTCCTTTCCGTCCTTCTAGTTGCCGCTGGTATCTGCCTCGTATTTGGAGTCACAATAAATCAACTGTTCTATCTGCTGTTTTTTCTGTAGTTTCTTCTTGGGATCCATCCTCGTACCGATGTCAGTATGTTGTTTTTTCGATTTTTGCTTCCCACTCCTCGGCTGTCAGCGCTTTGGGCCAGCAAAAATGGCTGGGTTCTTTCCAGTCGAAATCAAGAGGTTTCCCCTGAACATTCGGATAGATTGCTTTTCTTTCCGAGGTCCTTGAGGTTTCCCCTTTCTCTCTATCAATCTCTCCGTGATTGATAGCGCCTTTTTAGGGCTTTCTAACTGGAAAAGTCGGACTTCAGGAACGGAGCCCCGTTCCTTCGCTCCTATGCACGCTGACGTCATTGTTGGAAGTCGCTATATAATTTCATGAACAATCCAGAGGCAGCTATTGTTTTCCTTTTTTTTAAATTAACAGCACTAGAAGCCATCTGTCTGAAAATATAGAGCAGAGAATTCTAAGCCATATATAATGACATTCTCAAATTTTAAAAAAATGGTAAGAATATAGTCCTTCCTCCATTTTCACAATTGTTGCTATGGTCTACAGTGATGATTGTCAAAATAGAGCAAGAAAATCAGTCCATTCTGAATTAGGTAATGTCCTACTTTTAACTACATATTATTCCCATCAGCCACTGATGAAGCACTTTTTCCCAAGGATCCTTTGCTGTTGTTCTCTTACCACTCACTGCTTGAAAGCTTATCTGGCTTCTGCTTTGTACCCTAATTTATCTTCTATGTACATATACAAACTATCAAACTATTCACTGCAGATGTTTTATATCCTGCATACATATTTGGAAATGCCTAGCTGGGGTTTTGAAAAATGAAAAGGCTTTAATAGCAAGCCAAAATGAGAAAATAGATAGAAATTCCCCAGTTCAGAGAACAGTAAGAGGTTACTATAACAGTATTCTGAATTTGAAATCTGACTGAGATTCTTCTAAGGCCTGAATATCTTTACATTTTACAACTGCATTTTTTTTTCAGTAGTGCCTTATATTCTTTTTTTTTCTCTTAAGAACACAAACATATTGATGATAATGCTCAGTATTTGTCAGCCCCATCACCCAGGTAAACCAGACAGGAAACCTAACTAGAGGGACTAATTCTATTTTATTGCAAGGCTACGTTAACAAAATCTTGTAAGGTTCCCACTGCCACATTTAACTGCTTGATCAATTAGAGCAAGTCCTTCCTAAGTTTCTTTCTCTGACTGTTAAGCCGCTGGCGCAGGGTCCCCTGCTTCTCTTGTCCGATTGTTTCCTAGACACCATCTCTTCCCTTCTTTTCCCAAGGCCATTCACACACACATTCCATTGTTACACCTAGAAGCTGTGCACACACCAACTAACTGAACATTAACCAAAACATAACTATCTTAAAACTTTAGAGATGCATTTCTGAATGGCAGTGAAACCATGAGTTTCTTTGTGATGTTGGTATTTTTGCAGCTAAATAGTTAGCCTTGACTTTTATGCCCTGCATCATTCACAAGTTGATTAAGGTTGCATACTTTGAATATACTCTCCTAACATGACTCACTAGATCTATTTATCCCGTATCTAAGCTGCAAAGATCAATTTCACTACTAGACGGTAACAAAGAGTTCTGCCATCTAGGGATGAAATAGCTATTTTCCAAACTTAAATATGATAGCCCGGGATCAAGTAAACAACATGAGAAGAATACATTCAAAGCACCTTGCCTTGGACTGGGAAATCCTCTCCCATTGCCTATTGTGTCCCAAAGGAAAAGAGAAAAAGGTAGTCATACTCCAGATAACACCACTGTTTTCACATATAGCACATATACTATAAGACAGCTAGGTTAATCATTAGCTGCTAATGATTAGCAGATCGGCAAATCAGATTGGATACTGTTTAGATGTCAAAGCAATGTTAATCATTAACTTACATCAGGGCAAAGTACTTAAGATAACCTGGCTATGGCTAATCATGTCCACCACCCCATTTACTGAGGGACAACATTGAAGCAAGACAAATATAGCAATAATTTCCATCTACCCAAACTCTCAAATTTAAAATAACTTCTATTAGTATAGTAATTCAGGCATCAGGCTAGAAACCAGGATCCCAAGGTACCCTCCAGGGGGGTGGGGGGTTTCTGGATTCTTTTGCTGTTGGTTTGCTCAGGGTCGCACTGTATGCACGGACAGCAATAAAAAAAATAGCTTCTACACATGTGCAGAAGCAAAACGCCGACAGAACTGGCTCTGGGACGTCATCACTGAGCTATTAACGGTTCTAAAGAACCGTTTAGAACTAGTAGGAATCTACCTCTGGTACCCTCGCCAAGAAAGCTGCAGGCACTGGCCAGGCAATTACCAGGTGTCAACACTCACAGTATTTCGTAACCATGGTTACGAAATACTGTGAAGTACATTGTGCCCCACTGCATTGCTAGATGCACAATGGCAAATATATCTACAAGATCTACAACTAAAAAGAAATAACGTTAGATCTTTTTAACACTAATAAGAATAAGAAACTTGCTTTTCAAAACATGTATTTGGGGAACATCAAGGTTATAGGCCAGAAAAGGAACTTGGAGGGGGGGGCAGAAATAATTGTGAAGAAAGCAATGGCAAACCACTTCCATACTATTGCAAACAAATCTACTTGGATGTATCCATGAAGTCACCAGGAGTTGATCTTTAATTCAATGCTGCATGAGAAAACATGTACCATAAAATCAAAATAAGATTCAGATAATTTAAATACAAAAAAATAAGAATATACATGTGTAGGTACAAACACACACATGCACTAACTGCAGGGGGTTTCCAGAAAGGTACTTCCCCTTAATATCTTTCATCCCAACTAATTTTCATTTCTTGTTCTTTGCATAACAGTTGTTCTCGGGTTACAAATAAATCGCCTAAGACAGTGAAAACAATGAAGCAATGTTAGCTCTCTAAATGGGAAAGAAAAGCAGACCAAATAACCACAGTTGTTCTCAGCAGGATTCTATGTTTTGAATTTCATGCTCATAAAGCTTCCGTTTTTGCAACAATAAATGAAGGATAACCTGCATATTTTAAAAAGTAAATACTGAAAACTCTACATTTGGAGCTTATTTGAAAGAAATAAGAATCACCTGATAACAAACACTGATTTCCATATTTTATAGTAACATAAATCTTTTGGATCATTAATTCCAGGCGGTGGGAAAACAGTAATTCCATAAATTAAAGCAGCCTGAAATTTAATTCAACTCCTGGTGACCACATCCATTATGGAAGTGAATACCACTATCAAGCCTGGTTTTAATTTCCCCATCTAGGTAACAGTAATAGAATTCCCAAGGGCACCACCCAAGTACTAACCAAGATGAAGCCTACTTAGTTTTTGAGATCAGCCAGAGCTTCTGAGATCAGCTAACATCAGTTAGGTATTGTCAATGTGTAACAAAAATGGTTTCTTACATCTAGCCAAATAAAGTATATTTATTCATAAAATAGGATCCAATGACAGAATGAGCTTTGCTAATGAAAGTCGTCTTTTTCCCCTAAACCCTATGCTATATTGATTAATGTTTGATAGGGGTTTGCGATAGATTCACTCAATGCCCAGATTGTAAGGCTGGAGCAACGTAATTCAGAATACAATTTAGAATTAAATCCATCTTTATGGAGGTGAATTTGAAGCATTCTGTTTTAAAGTACCGTACCATAAAGTCCCAGTGTTGCCAGGCTGATGTGTGAGGACTGAGGGAAAAGGTTATTTCTACGATTTATTTTAAGCAATAGACAGGCAGCCTTTTATCCTAAATACTAGTTTAGTATCATTTATAATGTACATTTCCACACAAATTATTTTATGGAAAAGACCACTGTGTTACTCTTTTATACTTCTGACAATCAGTTCCATTGCATTCAGAAGGGGCATCCTCATTCCTTAAGATAATTTCCTTTCTTAATCCTAAGAAACTTGCCAAGCTTCACCCCAGCATAAAAATGTCACTGTCATATGAATTCCACCCCACTTATAAAAATGAAGCAGTTACTAATATTCGTAATTTCCCCCAAACACTATTTACTTATTCCAGATTCAACCATCAAAACATTTCTGAAGTTCCAGATCTGACTTCTAAGTTGGAGAAAGTAACTATTTAAAATACCTGTTTTGTAAGTTCCATCACCAGTGGAACCAACCTAAAGGTATTTTGACTCCCTAAGCACATTTGGAAGGTACTACCTGCATTTAGGGTAAAATAAATAAAGGGGAGGGGAAGGGGACGGGAAGGGGAGGGAGGGGGAAATGTTAGTAATGAAAGTAAAGGAGAAAGGAACAGACCTGAGATATAAGCGGCTTGTATGTTTAAATAAATTTATTGGTTAGCTAAATGCCTCCACAGAGGAACTTCCTAACTGGCTATATGTAAGTTGAAACTAGAACTTAAATTATTTTATTAAAAATTATTTTAAAGTAGACAACAACAAAAATGGTATGTGAAATTTAGCTCTTCCCAACTACATTTTTAGCATGTTTACTTTCTATATAAGTATTTGAGGTTGCTTTAAAAAAAAAAAAGGATATGCAGGATGTGTATGCAGTATTTCTGTCAAGACATCTGGTAAGCTGCAATTTGAGTTCTTAAACCACTTTTTTATTTGCAAAATAAAAGCTTTTTTTGCCCTTTTTTGGCAAATAAAAAGAATTCACTAAATTGCAATGATGTGCATTGGAGCATTACATCAGTTTCTGAACTTCAGAAGAAGGTTTTAAGGAGACAATCCATCTTACTCCTATTTTGCTGGTTGATTTTTAAAGAAGAAAGACAAGAAAATAAGCTTAGCTCATTTTATGAGTTACTCATTTAACTCAAAATTATTATCCTGTCACAAATGATCCCTGAATTAGAAAGTACCAAGGAACCCCTACTCACAAAGCTTGCAATTATGTCCTTAGACAAGTTTACATGGAAACGTTCTGCATTGTTTGACAAGAAACAATGTCTGCAAACTACTTTTATATGCTTTTACATGGTAATGATAATGATATTAATAGTATCAAAGGATCATAAATGATACTAATATTGTCAAAGGGTTGGATAGTAACCCTACCACATATTGAAATGCACTCAAGAGCAGTTTTGTAGAGAACAGGCAGGATCTATGCAATGAACAGAAAATTAATTTACTCACTGCTTATAGAATCTAGTCTCTTAGTAAAAAAAAAAAATGCCACTTCCACTCTGTGATAAGTCAATGTGCCATTTATTTTTAATTGGTGGCTCAAACTGAGGCAGAAGGAAATTTATACTACAGGAACAGATTCTACCTCAAGGTGTATCATAGTTATTAACTTTCTGTAACCCATTTCTCTCCAAATGTTGTAGAACTGTAAACCCCCAAAATTTGATTTTATATAAAGATACTGCATTCTTATGGAAGAAAAAAGAAGAGGGCATCAGTAGTGGATGGACTCTGTTACAATGGCAATGAGTACATTGTTTGAAGACCTGAAAGCCCAGGTTATGGACAGATCATCATGGAAGAAATCTATATATGTGGTTGCTCAGAATCAATAATGACTTGATAGCACATGATCATCCTCCTACGTTTCTGAAGTGCCTTATGTACCTCATATTTGGATCCAGTGATTCAGATTATCAAGTTATCATTTAATGTTGCTTTGGCATTTCTGTCTGATGAGCCGTTTTTTTATGGCATTTTCTTCTACCCTAACTGACCATCACAAAATTCCTATAAGTGTATTGGCATTTGTGGTAAATACTTCTTTGTGGTACATCATTCAGCCATGACATATTCAAAATCTCTCTCTCTTTTTTTTAAGTTCCACAAAAGGGAACAGATAATTATGGTTGTATTTCAGAAAAATATTTTAACATATTGCTATTGTGAGGCAAATTCAGCTTTTTTTGCATTGATTTAGTAAGATTTAGGAGTAAATCTTATTCAGTATTACTGGAAACCAACCTCTTTTCAAATCAGACTCCTTCCCTCACTTCTCTTAAGGAAAAGGTTGTTTTTCTACCGTCCTATCTAACAGCAGGTTTGCAGTAATTATAGGCCACAAAACCAAACTGTTAAAAGTACTGTGACAGCTGGTCTCCTCTATTTGGATAAATGCTGTGGTTCCATGAGGATAAATACTATTATCTGAAAAAGTCTTCAAGTGAACAGACATCCCCATCGCAATAAAAGTATGTACAGCCCATAGATAAGGCTCCTGTATTGGGGTGGCAAACATCCAAATTACAACTTGACATGAAATATTGATGCTAGTTTCCCTTTGATGCCATCTGGATTTTTGTAGGTCAAATATCACATGCCTAACATGCATCAAATGACAGCCAAGTGTGCTTGGAGTCCTTGTGACTACTAGAGTGCATTACCCATAATGCACAGTCATGTCTGGTGAGGAGCAATGCAGTTGTAGCTCTTCTTCGGTTATTTACCATATGTGACGGTGTATAAGGCCATCCGCAGATACAGCCAGACCAAAATATGAAAAATCCTCCACTCGTAGATAAGCCACTCGTAGATACCATGTTTCCCCGAAAATAAGACAGGGTCTTATTTTCTTTTGAACCCCGAAATATGGCCTTGGCCTTATTATCG
>JANHFT010001759.1:45459-57374 GCA_032467955.1 Pseudoxenodon macrops | reverse complement strand
AAGGGTGGGGGAGGGAGAGGAGAATGGGAGGGGAAGGGAAGGGAAGGGAAGGAGGAGAAGTGGGGAGCGGATGGGAAGGAAGAGACGAGGAGATTTGAGTAGTACTTGGATAAGACACCATTAAAGCAGCAGCCCCCAACCTTATGGACACCAGGGACTGGTTTCATGGGGAGAGGGTTTTTTTGCAGATCAGAGGGGGCGTGGTTTCATGTGCTGCCTGCATCCTGTGAATAGAGCTTTGCTTGTTTGCATGGACCAGTTTTTGGCATGTCACGGACCTGTATCGGTCCATGGACTGGGGGTTGGGGACTCCTGCATTAGAGAATCTTATTTATCTGGAAATGCAATAAGCTACATCATATTGGATAAATGTAATAATGACAATGCAGAAAATATTTAAAATACAAATATTAAAGAAACCTGATGTTTTTCTTTGAGGTATTATAGACAAATTAGTTGAAAACCAATTTAAGGCATTATTTCTGTACATGGTGACTGCTACTAGGAGTCACAAAAAGGGGATAAACTGTTGAAGACAGGACTTTAAAATTGGCAGAGATGGCAAAATTAACCACATTGATTAGAGACAATGGATTAGATAAGTTTATAAGACACCAGAAGCCATTTCAGTAAGAAGACTACAGGAAGCTATTTTAGAATAATTATGTAGATGCTGGTGGAAAATTCTATTGGCTATACTTTTATCATCTTGATTGTTCTCTTTTGTTTCTGAGATGTTATCATTCTTAACTCATCCCTATGAGTCAGTATTTAACATCATTAAGACTTAAACTAAGAACTGTATGTAAGCAAATGCCGTGCTTTTTTTTCTTTTTTTCTTTTTGGACTTCTGAGTCATGTTCAGATGTAACTGCTAAACATTACAACTAAAAATGCTATTTTACTTTGGACAAATTTGAATGTTTAAAGCATCACTGGGAACTTCTCCTGTTCCAGATTAACTGAAACCAATGAGATGCGCACAAACATGTTATATATTTGAAGAAGATGGGAAATAAACAAGAGAGAAAAAACCTAAACCTATATCAAGGAGAAGAATCAGATCCAATGGAAAGCAGGTGTTTCTATCTGTCTTCCCATATTGTCGTACAAGAAGAGTTCAAGTTATCCAGATGTCACAGGGTAGAAGGCAGATTTATGGTGGTTTAGTGGCTTAATGATGCTGGAGATCATTAAACCTCTCCTCTGGCAGTTCGAGTCCTATCATCACGTGTTGGGACGAGATCCCATCACTTGCCTCAGCTTCTGCCCACCTAGTAGTTCGAAAGCACGTTATATGCAAATAGATAAATAGGTACCACTTCAGTGGGAAGAAAAGCTGGCGCTTCATACAGACAGATCCCTGCTGGTGCTGGACCTTCCCTGATTCAACACCCATTTGAGAGGTGACTTCAGTGGAAGAAGAAAGTCCCGGATGCTGCTGCAGGATGCAGTTCGTCTTTCTTTGTGGTGTGGAGCTAGCTCCCCCCTTTGGTGCACCAATGATAGTGTGTGAACATAAACCAAATGGGCTAGCAATCTTAAGGCAGTCAAATAACTACTCTGTATCATCATTGAAGTCTGCTGGCTAATGTAACATCACCATATGACAAACAAACAAACAAACGCAGAAAGCAGAGCAGGTATAGAAAACTGGAGCTTTGATCGTACTGCTATGATCATTGTCCTGACTTTTTGTACTTTTTTCTCCTTGTGAACGATGGTGTAAGAGAATATGATTTCTATATCTCCCTGAAAGTTGTGGAAATCAGGTATAGGGCATAATGTAACATCCATACCATCTACCTCTTTGGTCTTATAACTTAAGAAAAGGGAAGAGAACCAGAAATACAATTCTAAAGACAGCCTCTCTCTTTCAGGAAGAATTAATCTAGCAAATACACATATTATCTGAATGCCGCAGCAATCATGAATGAATGAAAGCATTAGTAAAAAAGAAAAAAAATGGAAATCTACTTAATAAACGTGAGTCTCATTAAAGGACAGAAGCTACAGAGACAGATGTAATATGTGGGTTTTGAGATTGCAAGAATTAATCAGCGCTAAGTATTTATAATTCTACTGAATGCGGAATACTGAGAATATGTGGGAGTTCTCACAAAGTGGCTGATACAAAAGACATAAATAGAAAGCAAGGCATCAATTAACTATTACTATACATACATCTCTCTATCCCATTCATCAGGAAACTGTCTTCTGCTTACCTTTGTCCCTTTTCTGGGTAAGGGGCACACTACCAACCAAAACAACTCTATCTCTCTCTTTCATTTTCCAAGGCTGCATATATGTAGCCCAGTGGTACTCTTGAAAATAACAAACGGAGCTGGAGGCTGACAACATATTAGCTTGCTATTTTTAAAAATTAAAGTAATATGGTAATATAAAAGGTCAGGTCCAACAGATAGCTTGGCAGATGCCAAGATATGTATCGGTGACTAGATTAAAACCCTGTGAGCTCCACCTTGGTGTTTCCAACTTATCCCATTTATTTGTTTATTAAATGTAAAAGCCCACACACAACTCTGGGTGTCGCATGGCCTACAATACAATTAATAACATTTGGAAGAAGAGCAACCATTAAAAATAATAAAACACAGGACCCACAGCTCACTTTAACCCCAGGACTGGTTGAAAGAGACAGGTTTTCATGACTGTTTTAAAAATGGCCAGGTTGGAGGCCAGACATATCTTAAGGGTAATGGTGATCCAGAGGGCAGATACTGTGACAGAGAAGATATGTTCCCTAGGACCCATCAAATTATACTGGGACTTGTTGGATTATATAAGCAGGGCAGAAATCACAGAGGACAGGCAGTGAGCGTTACCTTTAGTACATCCATTCTATCTCCACCAATTCTGTGCCAGTACTATAACTGAAAAGTGTCCAGATAATTGTTTTCCTGCAGGATACTCTGTTGTGGCAACCCTACCATCTTCTCTCCAACCTTCCCTAAAATGGGAAGACTGGAGACTGAATGAAAAGTGTCCAGTACTGTTTGTCCAGAGAAGACTTCTTAAAGAAGGATTGTTGAACTACACAGAAGGGGCCACCCCTCTTTAAGCAAAGTAGATATTACACAGGGACCCAAATACATGTTTCCTCCTCATAGAACTTACCAACCATGAGGAACATGGATCTAATACATCTGTGGTTGACTTATCGGTAGTAGGCAAAAGACTCTTGTGCACTTCCACAGGAGTTATAGGTTGAGTTGTATCCCAGATAACCACACAAGATCTTGCTTCTATCACCTTGATAGGACCTGTCTAGTCCAAGCACATCCAAGCAACTTCATCTGCTAGATGCCTAGACAGAGGTGGGTTCCTACTGGTTATATCTGGTTCTATAGAAACGGTAGTAACTCCGCGGTGACATCATGGAGCCGGTTCCATCAGTGTCTCCCTGGGCGCCGCCATCTTGGATTTTGCTTCTGTGCATGCGCAAAAGCTAGTTTTTGATTGCTGCATGTGTATGTGTGCACACTTCATGTGCGGACATGCAACGCAATCCTGACCGAACTGGCAGCAAAAATATTAACAATCCACCACTGTGCCTAGAATATTACTTACAGCAACCCTCCTTAGCAGGGAACAAGTTACATCAGTTAGGGAAGATTATTCCTAGTAAGTCTGTTTTCAGTTGTCCAAAATCTTTTGGCAAGTAATTGTAGGAAGGTGCTGGATTTGGTAGACCATTTTTTAGATAAAGGGGTTAAGGTTGTTAATAACATTCAATAATTGAAATATATTTATAACCTGCAAGAAATGAATGGATCCTGAGAGTGCTATCCATTCAGGAAGAGGAACAGTGTTATGAACTGAACAAAAGGTAAACCACAAATTGTATATGGTTTCCTGGGAAATTTTATTTGAAAAAAAATCTATTTTTTTCCCATATTGTGTTACATTTTCTTTTGATTTTTCAGGTAACAGGAAGCAATTGTGGAAAGACTGAAGTTGTTCCTCTTGTTGCAATGCAACAAGCTACTGAAAAATGCAGGTAGTCTATGCAATCAAGCTAAGACAATTGCAGCATGTAAAGCAGTTGCACAAGGAAACTTGCAGACATGATAATTTCTGTAAATGAAGGACTTGCAAGAACATGCAGAGAACAAGCCAAACAATAATTGTTCTGAAAATAAACCTTATTACTGTACAGTGTAATTTATTTCAGACATTTCCTCGCCTTTACAATAACTTTTACACAATTCTTCCTGCCATATAAAGAGGTGTTGTTGTTTTTTAGCCTATTGCTTTTCTTATTACAGAAAATCTTGGGACAGGAAGCAATACTGTGAATTGTCTGCTCAGGTGCAACTTTCCATTTCTCCTTTATATATAAATGTACTGTCAAGGCTTCTTTTTTTATATAAATAAATGGCCCTTAATGACTTACAGATGAATATCTATTGGTTCCTCATGTCAGCACAATGGCAGTACAGATTTCCTTGGCATTCCAACACATAATTATCCTTTCCAAAAGTGACAATGTTCCCATGGCAACATAAGCATTTTTATTATTGAAGAACTCAAACATTCCTAAGTGAGAACACACATTGTAATGGTTAAAAAGAAAAAGAAAAAGAAAGTTATCGCTTACTAAGGAAGAGGCATAAAAAGCCAGATGCAGTGATCTAAAATGAGAGATATACCAGTGTGAAGAACAGCCCCACTTAGTCTCCATTATTTCTTCACACGTATATTATTTGCATAAAGCAGCTTTTAGATTATTTTCAATGTGTGAAACAACGTGGGTTAGACTTTTTCTTTTCCGGCTGATGATTACACCCATTTTTTATTTTACTTTTGCCTTCTGTGGCTTTGTCCAATACGGTAGTCCTTAACTTACAATAGTTCATGTAGTGACAGTTCAAAGTTTCAACAGCACTGAAAAAAATCAGTATTTTTATGACTATTTTTCATACTTTTGACCATTACAGTATCCCTGTGGTCACGTGACCAAAATTCAGCTGCTTGGCAACTGACTCATATTTACGACGGCCGCAAGTCCGTCGTAAATCCCTGAGTCATGTGATTCCCTTTTGTGGCCTTATGGCAAGTAAAGTCCATGGGGAACCATACTTCCATACTTCTGATCTTCAGCTCCAGTATTATTATTTAGTGTATGATGAGAACATGACAGAAGTAAATATATATACAGAGTCCATGTAATTATAAGTAAAACTTCCATATAGGTATGACAGTGGCCTCATAACTGGGTGTCCAATTCAGCTATCCAGGTGATCACCTCTAGCATTGCTTCATGCAGATCTTCTAGGGAACTAGAGAACGCACATCGTGTGCAATTTCCTACAGTATAGCAATAGCACTTAAGACTTATATACCACCTTATAGTGCTTTACAGCCTTCTCCAAGCAATTTACAGAGTCAGCATATTGCCCCCAACAATCTGGGTCCTCATTCTACCCACCTCAGAAGAATGGAAGGCTGAGTCAACCTTGAGCCTGGTGAGATTTGAATTGGCAAATTGCAGCCAGCTGGCAGTCAGCAGAAATACCTTGTAGTACTACACTCTAACCACTGCAGCTCTTGTTGCACATATCACCACCACAATCACAACAAGAGGTATCTTTCCATCCCCCATTGATACAGGGCACAGACACTTCTTCCAGTATCACAATTAATTCTGTTCAATTTTAATGTGAGGCAGGTTTGGTAGAGGGATCACTAATGGTCAGGCCACAAGAAGGTACTTTGGATCATTCTTCCCTCCAGGCATTCTTGGGGTTAAACTGGGTAGATGTTAATAGCTATTTTCCAGGCTGCCTATGGGATTATATACCACTTTATAGTGCTTTACAGCCTTCTCTAAGCAATTTACTCTGTGATGAAGAGGATAGTGTGTTCACTTCCTACAGGGAAAGGACTATGGCTACAGAAAATCTCCTGCAACTTGGAAGAGCCATGTGGATGGCTTGCCATTTCTCTGGTGAACTAGGAACGTGGGAGAAAATCTAACTCTGATGTTGCCAATTTTTCTCCCTCACCTTGGTTTATCCCATAGTACTTCAACCTTGGGACCCAAAGGAAATAGTTTTCTTTTTTTCCCATTCCTGCAGGCTGCCTGGACAAATCCGTACAGTTTTCTTGGCAAGATTTTTCAGAAGTGGTTTGCCAGTCTCCTTCCTAAGGTTGAGAGAAACCTAAGGTCAATCAGCTGACTTTGTGTATAAGGTGGGACTAGAACTCACAGCTTCATGGTTTCTAACCTGATGCGTACACATTGAGTCTCACAAGAAAATAGTAGCTGTGCCCAAACCTGGATGTATTAAGACTGATTCTTGTCCATAGTGTGACTCTTGCCAAAGTCTTTTGATAACACAAATCATGACCATTTGAAAGGGAATAATAGAGGAGAAGGCAATATCCTAATGTGAACATACATGGATTAACAGGGAGAAAACAGGGATATTCTCTTTATTAGGCTGCAAGGCAGAAATAAAACATACACACAGTACAACAATAGTTTTCCCAGTTAAAAAAGGACTCTTTAAATAATCATTGTAGGTGGAATAAATGCATGAGGGGTTATTAAGTAAAACTAACACTGAAAAATGAAAAACAAACAATGTTTTTAAATAAAATAAATGATTACAATAACTTGTTTTGAAAGATAGGCTGGAATCAAGAGAGTATCAAAAATGAGAATGGTAATGAAGAGAAATAATCCCACTGCTCACAATTGCAATTTGCAAGTGCAAGCCACACAGAACCACTCAGGACAAAAATATGGAGTAGCTACTGTAAAGCCACAATTTTCAAAATGGCAGAGGTCATTTGTTATAACTTCTGGAGTAACAAATTGAGATTAGAATTACATGAGAGTCTTGAATTGGGGCTGGTTGATTAGAGCTGTATCTATCTTGGGCAAGTAAAAATTAGTCTACAACATTGCTGATTAGTGTCAGATGCAGGCTTCATTGTTGGGAATTGGAACACAGCCCAAATTTCAAGTTGATACCAAAGTAGCACCGCAAGAAATGGTTAGGTTTACACAGCATGTTAAGCCATAATATGGCTTGGTTGTTTTGGTTTATAATTATGTGGGAACTTTTTAATAAGCCTTATCTTTATTCACTATGTGAACCCAGCTGTGATTCATCATACTTGAATGTTTGACATCATTTTCATTTAATATAAAGGAATTGCTCAGAGTGCAAATGTGCTATTGTTGGAATGACCTGAAGTTCTGTGTCATGATAGGAAAATTTTGCTAGGCATTTACTCCTGAAGATCACAAGTCCAGAGAAAACAAATCCAACCTAAAGAGTTAAGAATGTACTTAAGTCCAACGCCTAAAAATAATCCCATTTGCATATATAGACTACTAAATTTGATGACACATTGGGGGCCACCTCAGGAAACATGGACCTCCTTGCTGCTAAGGGCATATAGTTCATATGAAATTAATTCATTCCAGAAAGACCTTTTCTGACATGGGTCCCTCCCTCTGGAACATCCTCCTCCTCCTCAAGGTGAGATCCGCCCCCATCCGCTTGGCCTCCATAACAGCCTAAAATCCTGGCTCTTCTGACTGGCATTAGGGCATTCCATATTGGAGGTGGTTTTTGGAGTAGGAAGATCCCTTTCCACCTCATAGTATTCTATTCTTTAAAACGTATTTAATTTTTAGTTATTTAATATTTAAATGTTCTATACTTGTTTTTATTATGTTTGTAAGTCTTCCAAAGTCGATAGTAGGCTGGGTGGCATATAAATTAAATATATCTATGTGTGTATGGTGAGAAATCCTAATTTTGCTCATAGTCTATCCTAAAGTTTACTATGAAACTTTTGTTAAGATCTCAATAATATAGATCTGATGTCCAAGTAACACAGCAGAATTATAGAGAATTGTATTTTATTTTAGTTTGGAAAGAGTACATGTAAGAGACTAGACAAATTGACTTTTACAGACATAGAGAAAAAATATATTTGAAGTTTTATCAACAATGATCTTGAATGATAAGTAAAACCTAAAAATTATTTGCTGGAATTTATTCATTACAAGAAACATAGAATATGCAAAATGTTCTGATCCCCAACAAGCAAAATTCCAAGCATTTAGTTGTAAATGTTCAGAAGAATCTTATAAATTCGTTTTCTTCTGAGAGAGATTGATCTTGTCACCAAGACTTAGCGCCATTCCCTATAAGAAACAGAATGACAATTTAAATAATCATTTCAATATTCAGTAATTCAGTACCCACCCACCCCAAGTCTGCATCTGCATGACTCTTGAGAAGAGTTTTATGAAATTTGGAATGTTTTATGAGAAAACCCTGAAATAATTAAATCATAGTTAATTCTTCAGTTCAGTGCTGAACACATTTTTTCCTAGTCTCTCTTACAAGTACAGCTCAGAAAAGCTTTGGGCAATGCCTTTTAGTCAGTTAGTTTTAGTTATAATATTAAAATTTATCATTTCATAGCAACTTTTCCATTTGATGCTATAATCAAAACCCATTTAGATCATCACATACGTAATGCAAAAGGTGGCCATCTAATCATGAGGAATAGCATCCAATGACAATATTCTTCTTTTTCCAGAACTTTCTGGATTATGAGTGTGCATACTGAGTAAGATGAAAATCTTATAACTGAAAACACCTCTAATTGATTATGTGTTTTTGTCAGAATGAATTTAAATGTAATTTTATTATATTCTGATTTCCTAAGACTCTAGGAAAAATTACTTTTGAGTGTATGCTATTATGGTTCTGTATAAATTTGGTAAAAAATAAGATGATCAGAATTGGTATGTCACATTAAACATTAAAATTGGCAGTTCACAGGTTTTAAAAGTAACTGTAGAATTCTTCCTGAAGTGCAATGATACATACATTTTGAGATTCTGAATTATTGTACACATTAATTGCCAAACCCAACTACACTGTAATTGGGAATAAAGGGAAACCAAGTATTTCATGATAGCTGGTTTCATTGAATTATAAATACTTTTAAAGGTTTCTCAAATATACCCAGCAGCTTTTCAGGAGATACATATATAGTGAGAGTCTAGAAACCATCATATAAATGCAACAGTTCATAGCACTTCAAAAAATTCCCACTTAATTTTTTTGGATTGGTCTATTTCATCAGCACTTCTACTAATAACATATTTACCTGTTTATTCTACAAAGATTTACAGGGCATTCCCTGTAGTCTGAAGAATTCATTCAGGATAATGTATTATATCAATCAATATACAGTAATCAGATTAATCATTAGAGTATTGATAAATGGTAAATTAAGAGCAAATATTTCACTAATGTAAAAAGTCCCCAAATTTAAGGATACAGCTGCATAATTACCTGACTTTTTGCCCGAATTCTTATGTGTCCTGTGACTGGAGCATCAGGTCCAAGATGAATTGGCTTTTCAATGCTGACGTTTGCAAGTGCGTCTTCTCCAAATATGGAGCGTGCATATAGGTTGGCAGCCATGAAGCCACAATAACCGGAAAGTGCCTAGAAAACAATATTTGATACAATGTTTATAAAAATGTATTTTCCCCTTGAAGCTCTTAATAACTGAGCAGTCAGAGGCTTAATGCTTTATATTTTTCTCATTACATTACAGTTCAAACTATCCCAAAAGCAATAAACATACACTCGCCTTATTTATCCAATAATAGATTTAGGTGAATTAATTCCAGATCTTACCTTTTCTGGGGTAAGGCATTTCATGTTAGTTGATTTTAAGATATGTTGCAAGTATTCATTCAGATCCACTATATTGGTGTTCACTGTAACCTTCAAAAATAAATAGAAATTAAATAGAAAGACAAGCTGTCTTTCAATAGATAAGCAATAATTGAAGACATGGCATTTCTTTAAACATCACTTTGGTTTTTAAATGTTACCATCAGTTGTATTATAAAAGAACCCTAGTTTTCAAACACTTCAACATAGCCTACAAAGGTTTGAAGCCACCCAATATCCATAATAACATTAATCAATCAATCAATCAATCAATCAATCTTTCCAATATTTTTGTGGATGGTGATTCCAATATTGAATTATTTAAAACCCTGATACTGATTTAATTCATTATTGCTTATAATTATAGCTAGTGATTTATATTATGTTAACCAAATATTCTTCATTTAAAGCTTAATAGTGATTTTTTCTTTTTCTTTCAGCAATGTAACACTTTTTATAACTTTATAAATTACTATTGATATGTTTTAAGAAAATAATCTCCATGACATTTTAGATTCCATATTTACTTCTTTATATCTTATTAATTGTATTTTAGATTTTTATTCTTTTAGCTGTCTCTTATCCTTCATGGGTTATATATTTTTTTCTTTAAAATGTTCAGTAATAAAAAGTATAAATATCGAAACAGTTTATAGAGCTCACTTTGTTTTCCCATTCAAATTCTGCCCACATCTGACGGAACTCAGCATCAGTGCAAGTAGCAGGCTGGATGTAATCCATGATGTCAATGTGTATGTCACTAAGAACAACACAGTTTCTATCACTGGCTGCTCCAGAAACATCGTATACTAAAAACAGAGAAAGAGAAAAGTCAGTAGAAATTAATAACATACATTGTGAGAGTTTTGAAGCTGAATAAAACACACAATTTCATTTTGAAAAGTGGCACATCTGTGAAAATAGTATTCCCGAATATTTTAGGTGCTGCTGATTCCTATATTGTAATATATACGGTATATAATTTGTCCAAATATTCATTCATTTTCTCTCAACAGGGATCTGACACTTTCAAAATCCCATATAATATATAAAATAGAATACTTGCCGATGTTGCCGAAAATAATTCCATTTTCAGTGGAAGCTACTTTCACATTCGCTTTTATATTGGCAAAATCATGGGGTGCAAGAGTCAGAGGAGATGGCTTTTCCACCAGCTTCAAGTCACCTAATTAAAATGGTTTGAAGGGAACATATGAAGACAATGTTAATGAGATACATGGGAAAAAATATTCAGAAGAAATAAGTAAAAAATGATGGATTACTTACCCAACGTAGCCAATTCTAACGTGCAGTTCTGCAAAGTATCACTGGTCTGGTTTACCACAAGCACATCCAACACAATATCATACTGGTTGACGTGGACATATGCTTCGGCATAGACAGGATCTGAAAAACCTGTCAACTGAGTTACCTATCAAGGATAAGAATTTTGGGGGGAAATTGCACATTATTTCTTTTATTAGCAATATAATTTAATCCTGTTAAGCTCAACAAGTCACTCTTGAACTCATTAATATCCAGTGGTGGGATTCAAATAATTTAACAAGTGGTTTGCCCAGGGTGAGGTTGGCTGTTGTGAGAGGTGTGGCCCATCCCTATCTTCCAGCTCTGCCACACATGCAGGACAAGCCTCTAGCAATGGCCAACCTGACCCTAGGTGAATCGTTTGTTAAATTTCCACGCTTTGCCAAAAGACTGTTTCCGAGGGTACTTGTCTGCACCTTGGTCTCGCGGCTGTTTCAGCCTTCTGGACACGGCTTCGTGAGGTTTCTGAGGAATGAGGAGTGGGGTTACCATAGAGACAAGGAATTGATGCTCCTGAGCAAGAGCTTGCATAGGAAGGTGAAGAATTGGGGGGAAGAGGAGGGAGGGATTTCCCCCCTCCCCATGGAGCTGCGTGTAGGGGGTGTTGGTCAGTCTGCCAAAAGTGAGAGGGGCGAGAGATTAAGTTGGCAGCACGGTCGAAGCTGGATCCATTATAAGGGAGACTGCAGGGTTAGTTTGGCCAGGCAAATTATTACACCCACTCGCTATGAAAGTGGATCCTGGGCACTGCAATGGAGAAATGGACAACGGAGCAGCCGGCACGAGGGAAGGAGGAGGAGCAGGGAGAAGAAAAAAGGAAAACAGCCTTCTTCTTTCTTCGTG
>JANHFT010001759.1:18818-36914 GCA_032467955.1 Pseudoxenodon macrops | reverse complement strand
GAGATAGAGGAGGAAGACAAGTGAGGCGGAAAGGAGAGGAAGTAGGAAAAGGAAGGGAGAAAGAAAGGGATAAGGGAGGTAGAGAGTTGAGAAAGAAAGGGGAAGGGAAGTAGGAAGGTCTGGAAAGTTGTTGCAAAACTAGATGATATAGGAGCTAAGAGAGGGGAAGAGAAAAAGCATAAGTATTTAAATTTGATGGTGAAACGAATAAATAAAATTATGATGAAATTTTGTTACAATTATTTAAATGTAAAGTTATAAATATGTACTATGACAACTGATGTTATAAGTTGTATGAGGGGAGTTTGGTGGGATAAAAAAAATTGTTATAAAAAAAAAGAAAGAAAAATGAATACAGAATTTTCCTAACCCACTGAAAGTAAATGAGAATGGAATAAGAGTTAAGAGTGAGTTGGAAGTAACTCTGGACCCAGAACCTAGATTGCCTGCTTTTGGATCAGCTTTTTGACTAAATCAGGCTAAAGTCAAAAGTTCTCCATTATTTTCAATGAAATGAAAAGATATGTTTAAAAAATCTACAAATTAAACGAAACAATTAAACCAATCCTGGACCTGGATGCAGCAAACACTAGGCATTGGGTAGTTAACTAATCATTACTTCTCAAATAAAGAAATACTATGTAAGTTAGAAGTATTTCCAAGATAAATAGAAAATGAAGGAAACAATATGTAGGAAACCTGAATTCGGGATGAATAATGATTTTGTCTAAAGTAAGCTGATAACTGCATAAGTTAACAAAAACAAGTATTGCAGAGCAATGAAAATAAAGTTGATTTACATACCACAGGAATGACGTTGGCAGCCATGTCTGGGAACCGAACACTACAAGAATGTAAAGTCCGAACAAGCAACTGTCTGTATTTATCAGTGTCTTCATGCTCAGTCACATTATTTGTTTTAATGACTTCTTTCTTCAAAACAATCACCAACTAGTGATAAAACAATACTATTAATTGTGTATTATATAATTCTGCACAATATAAATTTTACATTAAAATAAGAATCTATATATTTCCAAGTAAATTCATAGAGTAACACTTATTTTACCTCTTCTACATTTCTGGAAGATACAAGATCAAGAGCCAACTGTAATGTCTTTTTGCGAACTTCCAAATCAGGAGTACTTAAAACTCTCAGTATGTCCATAACCAAATCCTGAAATAAAGCACATTTCATTTATACACATTCATTAACTAATCTGAGAAAATTCAGTTAAATTTTGTATAGAATTATAAGAATTTCCAAACAGCATCAAAATGTATTACAAATGAAGAAATGGATAACGCATCTAGTGGCATATACCGTAACAGAAATTAGAACAAAACTGTTATTATTAAAAAGCAGGTTTTGGGAGATTAATTTTAAATCAGAGATGTATGTTTCAAAAGTTGTAAAATTAATTCTTGACCTGTTTATTGATCATGTTTCCTCTATTTCAGCAACTTTTCTCTTCATTTTTGCAAGAGCAGACTGGCATTTTGAATTTTAAAGCAGGGATGTCCAACCTTGGCAACTTTAAGACCTGTGGACTTCAACTCCCACGCTGGAGGGGGAATTCTGGGAGTTGAAGTCCACAAATGTTAAAGTTGCCAAGGTTGGAAACCCCTACCCTAAAGAGTAAAAGCTAAGAAGTTGCCTTGAATGGTGTCTATACCAGGTCACCACGCCAAAAAAAGAAAAGAAGAGAGAGACGCATACAGAATGACATCATGACCCACATCCCATATCGCTAAACTACTTCAAATTCTGACTCAAATATGTTAAGCCAGGCTATCCAAGTCCCAACCAATGTCATGATAAAATTTTTGTCCTTTGTCCTTTGCCCTCCTTTGAAGATTCCCATAGTGGGGTGGAATTTTCAGCACAAAAAAGCATAATTAGAAATGTAGTTCCTTTGTTCTCTTACCAAGGAAGCTTTTTTTATTCAAAGCCAAAAATAAAAGACCATTTGAGGCTTCACTATAATGTGTGTTATGTGTATCTACTATAGTTTGTAAGGTATTTGCTGGACTGAGAGTGCGGCCTTTGCTGGAACGACGAGTCTTGCCCTGCTGGACCACACCGGAAGCTGGTCTCCTGCGCACGGCACAAGTTTGGACTCCATGTGGAGTGAGTGGACTGTTTGGGGGTGGTGGCTATGGTTGGTGGTGGCTATTGCGGTTGGCTGTTGTGATCTTTTACCAGTATCGAGCTTTGTTTTGTGGAGTGCCTAGGTCACCTGTGCCTACACCGGACCAACCCCGGACTACTATACAGATCATACAACTATATTCATTAAACTCCCCCCCCAACATTTCCTCACAATACAGTATTAGCATTTTATTTAATTACTTTAAATTTAGGGGAACAAGTGTAGTTTGCATTGTACTTACTTGTAGTACTCTTTCATGGGAAGGGTGATCTTTGAGTTCAATCAAGCGATCCAGGACAATCAGCTTCACATTGTTGTCACTTTCTTTAATAATCAGGTCAATATAGCACTGAGCTGCTGCCTTAAAGTTTCAAGACAGAATTAAGGTATTTAAAACACTATTCTTTTGTGATGCAGAGGGGAAAAAAGTTAAAAAACAAATAAATAAAATAGAATCATTTAAGCAACTACTACAACTTGCAAAAGTGGAAACATTAGAAAGTCTGTTTTATATTTGTGTACATTTATGCCCACTTTTACAGAAATAATGCAACTTGCAAAAGTGGAAAAACCAGGAAGTCCTATAACATGTGAAGATTTTAAACCCACTTACATGTGCAAGGTTACCTGAAAGATTGGAAATAAAATGTTATGTTTCAAATATCTTTCTCTTAGATAAGTCTTTTAGTGGTTCAAAAAAAGAAAAACCATTAATAGCTGATCATCCCTTGTGACACATTTCCCTTTACTATAGATGAATGTAGTCTGAAGACAAACTGCAGATTCAAGCACAAATTGCAGTGCATCCACATCTGAATGGTTATGTACAATATTTCATTTAGCATTGGTTTTTTTATGAGTATATCATAGTATAATCAACAATTAACAAGATTGCATATTTACCAAAAACTACTGCAACTGGAAAAAAACCTAAATGAACCACATAGCTTGAAAATCAACAATAGATGCTTTGGATTTGTTGAGTTCTCTTTTATTGTCATTTTTATTCCTGAAAAGTTTGATTTTGACCAGTGCGCATACGCATGCCTGAAACTCCGACACATGCTCACTAGAGAGCTGCTCTTCCAGTTTCTGGTGCTCCCCCGCCCCCACTCCCCCATTTCAGCACTCGGTGCCGAAAAGGTTCGGCAACACTGGCCTCGTCTCTAACTATACAGTATTCATACACTGTAGTCAGACACAATGCACTGCGGTACCTTCACTGCAGTTGGAGCACTGGAAAGAGTGACTAATGTGCCTGCTGCTTCATATTTTACTGCAGGGCTCGATGATTGTAGTAGATTGTAGATGCAGCGAATAAATCGAGCTCTTTCTGATGGATTAGCATGACAAACCTAAATTTGGAAATGAGACAGAAACATTATTTATGCAGAGTATTTTTTTAATCAATTCCTTACTTCCTTTATAACTCCATTAGAATGGAAGACCATCATCCAACTATCTCAAAATATGCTGTATTAAAAAAAAATACAACTACAAATGTAGTAAACTCCATGCAGTACTTTACTTCACAGCTTCCTATTCCTTTGGCAACCCAACCCCCAATTGTGAATCGTAAGAATTGAAAAAAACTCAAGCACAATGTATAGATACAAAAAAGATTAAAGGAAGAGACAGCTATGGATAGCTGTTTCTTCCATTCATGTATCCATAGATGGTAGAAACAGAATTGTCTTCTACTGCTTGGATCTAACTCTCTTTTTATCTAACAGTGTATACTTATGAAATTCTGTCACAATTTCTTCTCACTTTTCAAAAACGTTTAAAATTATTAACTGAACTCATGACTGAATCTTATTTCAGTAGCTTGTTCAAAGGTAATTGCTTTCATTGTTAAGGATTAATTTGTTTTACTGCACCTTATAGATTAGCTCCACAATAACCAGCTGGAGAATATCACCAAATGTCTGGACTTGGTCAATGCAGGTACTCAAGTAATCTAAAGCTCGGTCCTTTAAAAAAAAAGGTATGAATTTTACTATGCAGATTTGAATTTTAATTCCACAATATTCCTTACACATAATTATATTTGACATTCCACCTCTGAGGGACCTCATAAATACTTTATCACAATTATTATTTATATAGTGTCTTCCAAATCCATAAAAAATAAAACAGTGATGAAAAGTAAATTTGGGGGGGAGGGGGTTGGATGGAGAATTAGCAAAAATGCATCATAGAGCTGGAATTTTTGGGAATTTCTTTTCAGGCTGTGGAAGGATTAGAGTTCAGGGATTCATATAGCTTTAGATGATGGACGTGCATAATGAAACTTAGGCAACCATGACTCATATATCATGAAGAAATAAAACTGAAGTGTTAGTGCCAAGTTAACAATTATTAAATAAAAAACAGAATTAGGTAGGCTATATTTTTACCTGATCAGCATGAATTAGCATCATGAAGGCATTTCTTTTGCAACTTGCATCTTTCTCATTCACCAGAAAATCATGGATCAGCTCAGGGGCATCAGGTATAAGATGTTCAAAGTTTCTTTTGGGAAAGAAAGCACCGATAATACTTAGAAGCAAAGAGATTGGATAATACAACATATAGAAACCACATCCAGTTGGGTGGACGGGGGAGTTAAAGAACAATTCTTCTTTCAAGGTATATAATTTGCATTTCAACAAGATTCCCCAAATTAGTATAGCTGTATTTCCATAAAAGAAAAAATTCACCAATAGTGTGAATCTGTAAAACTGAAATTATATCCATGTTAGCAAGCAACTAAAGATTAATAGGAGCTGAAAGTTTGATTGTTTGTCTTCTACTTATTTTTTTTAATGCACTGTTTAACAAGATACTCGCAAGTGTGTAAAAGTGCTTTCTAAGACAATCTAACTATCAGCTGGCAAGAAAAATAATTTCACAAAGGTAATTTATGGCTTATGGCCTACATTTGGCATGCTAATTCTTTCAATTTCATTTTTCCTAAATTTACATTACTTCACTTGCATCAAAAATAAAATAAACATTTTTCAAAATGATTAAATATTTCAAATTCGAGACAAAGGCTTATATCAGCTTCCAGGCTAATAGGCATATATTGCTGATATACAATTTACTCGTTCTACATTTTCACCTATAATGTATGATCTGTTGTCTAGAACAATACAACCACACACACACACACATATCAAGAAACTACTATAAATAAGGCATCATCAGACTACTTTAAAGTATGACTATAAATCCTTAAATGTTCGTATTTTCTATACCTATGAATTTCAGCAGAAATAATACCTTTTCGTTTTTATATCTGCAATTTATAATCTCAAACATATGTGTGCTAATGTTATAAATGTATGTGTATATATACATATACATACACACATGTATGTATTTATACACACATGTAAGTACTCTGTGGTTTAATCTTCTTTGAGAAATATCAAAACAGATAAATGATCCTGTAATTAAGCCAACAAAATCAATTTCAAGAAAAAATTAATAAAAGCTTACCATTTAGCTTAATGTTTTTTTTGTATGCAGGCTTTGTGATATCAGTCAATAAATAGAATTTACCTGTAAATAGTATAAATTGCAAGGACTGCATTTCTGCGCACATAACTATGACGATGTTCCAGACATGCCCGGATAGCTGGCATCAATGGCTCTAGCAGTTCTGGTTCTTTAAGTTTGCAAAGAAAACGAAGAGTGGAGCCTCTGATAAATTCATTTGGATGTTGA
Source organism: Pseudoxenodon macrops (assembly GCA_032467955.1). Taxonomy (NCBI): domain Eukaryota; kingdom Metazoa; phylum Chordata; class Lepidosauria; order Squamata; family Pseudoxenodontidae; genus Pseudoxenodon; species Pseudoxenodon macrops. The sequence continues at coordinate 31,047 of JANHFT010001759.1, read as the reverse complement.
AGATCCTAAGACAACAAAATTAACAAAACATATTACAGGGTTAATATCTAGTGGTGTCAGCTATCCGATTACTTCTGTGCTTTGAATCCGTCTATTCATATTGTTTTGCTTCATACATTTTAACATGCATTGGTATGTTTCTTAAAAATATATTAAACACTTAACCTAAAATATATATTTTTAAATTCAGTGTTTCAATAAAAATGGAAGAGTCTATTTTCGAGAGAATTAAAAAACTGGCATAAAGTGACACCTGGCTGTTTTTAGCAAGATGACATCCTAAATGCATTTTGAAACACAGATCACAAATCATGCAATTCTAAAGATTTAGCATATGTATATGGCAATTGGTCTTATGCCCAGTAAACATCCTTATACTTGCTCACTGGGAAAGATAAAATTAATATTAAATCCAATTAAAATATTTACCTTTCTGTAGGCATCACAAACAAGGATCATTTCTTGCAGCAATCTACCATCTGGAGTAGTTTTGGGAACAATCTCCCAAAATACTAAAAGCAGTTTCTTTATGGTGTGATCTTGAAGTGGCAGCACAAACCGAATAATAGTCATTAGAAGCCCTGGTAACTTTTCACCGTTTAAGATCATTATTATCACTTTTTTCAAGGCCTCGGTCTTCAATTTTACATCTCCTTTTTCTGTTAAATGAAAAAGTTTAAAATAAAGCACAATGTATGTTAACAATGTATGTTAATAAAATAACATACACAATGTATGTTATTTTGTGCTGCAAACCACTTCTGTTTCCTTATTTTTACACAGCTTCTTTTATTGATAACTATGTTATCAATAGCTATAACTTGGCAACTTTAAAGATGTGTGCACTTCAAGTCCCAGAATTTTCCAAGCAGCACAAGTAATGTTCCAAGTTAGAAAAACACTGCAGATAATTTCTACTTACTTCATACATCCAGTCACTGAACGCAATTCTATTTAGAATACAAACAGAGTAATTATAGAACAAAGGACTTGATAAGTGTCTAAATGAGAAATAATCTATTGCAAAGAACAAAATCTTCACACTGCAGAAAAGCAATACTTAAGAGTGCGAAAAATACTTTACTTCAAATTGTTTTGAGTATGAAACTTCATTAAAAAAATCTAGTTTCAGATGCAAAGCAGATGCTTTGAATGCAGAATAGATGGTTGCCTTTGAGAGCCATTTTCAGTGTGCCCAGAGCTCTGTTTAATGCTCAAGGTATTTTCAAAATCCTGAAAACAGCCCATTTCATAATTTATTTTTATGTAAAATTAAGTTCTGAGGCTTTCTCAGTAACCTGTCTCCCTGCCTGTCTCTTTCATTCAAATTATTCAAACAACTTGTGTTTCTAAAAGAACTTTTCCTTTCATTGTTCTTAGTTCATTAATCACTTTGGCTATCACTGTTTTAAACTGTTTATCTTCAGAATCATTGCAACTTTCTAATATTTAAAAGAATTGTAAATTTTGATCGTTTAATTGCAAAATATGCTATTTAAATTTCTGATTTAAATATACCTAAAGCTATAAACAATAGCTTAGGAAATGTTACTTACCCAAATCGTTCTTTAAACTTATTTCAGATGGTGGCTCAGAGTCCATTGGCACTATAATTAACGTGTAACACACATTCTCTGCAGCCGTCATTGTGGGTTATTTTGTAAAAAGCTTTCCCAATGTAAGTTCTTCCAAATAGGTCACAGAAATTCTATAAAATAAATCAACAGAGCTAATTATTCATTACGATTCTGCATGCAACTCAATAGAAAATAACAACAAATTCTTTCAATAAAAGTTTGAAGTCTCTAATTTACCAAAGCACACAACACAAAGCTATTTAACAATTCTCATAAACAGAAGACCATTAGGAGAAAAACATTAGGAATAATTAATCTCAGGGACATTCTACATTTTAAAATAGTCAGTAAATCTTCTTTGGTTAAGACCACACACAGTATAAAAATAAAGTTGACCATGTTTCATTAAAATAACTAGGCATGATGTCAGGTTACACACCTAAGTACATAAGGTACAAATTGTTTCCACTTTTTTCAAAATCTAACCTAGAATCAAACACACAGGACTGCCAAAACCATTTCTACAACCCCCTGCCTGCAGTTTTAAGAATTATTTCAGTGATTCTTAAATTGTTTGACCCAATTATCCTTTCTTCCTAGCCTCAAATAGTGTCATTATCTCAAAAATAAATCCAAGAATCTGTTATTTTATCTTGGCAGCAACAGTCCCCTACTGGATCCTCAAATCACAAACAAGCGACTGTCCTCTTAACGGTTTAGCCAAACCACTTCATTGCCTCCCAAACTCATACTATGAAGATGCAGACATAGATGTAACACAACTATGATGGCAAGACAACATGGGGAACTCTCTGAAATGGCTCCTTCTTCAAAAGACCCAGTGCTTAGAGCCATAGCTTCAGAGAAGTACTTCATATATTGTTGCTCTTAACAGTTTTACACAGTATCACAAAATCCTGTCTGATCTACAGTGGGTTCAAGTACACATGGAAATTGTACATGCACTAAATCTTTTTTGGTTTATCAGGTGACCATGCTTAAGCATAAAATTCTAAAGGGTTTTTGAATCCAGAAACAATGTACCTATATAATATAAATAAAACCATAATGGAAGTTTATCTATACTAAATGTAAACAATATTTTGGTGCCTTTCAACTAAGAGAATTAAGAAATATAATAGATATATAAATAATATTCAATGGATACAAACTGAAGTTAGTATTAGATCCTGCATAGATTGGATGAATCCATTCCTCCTGACATTAAGAAATTAATATGTAGTTATCTGAAATCCACATGTAGTCACATTTGGAAAATATGGAGAGAATGTTTGCCTTATCATCTATCACACTCTTTTAAAATATAATGCACATTTGTTTTATAAAAAGGATTTTGTAGAATCAGAGACCGTAATTATGTTAAAACGTGTAAAAGGTTAGGTCACAAATCCTAACCTGCTTTTAGACCAGTCAAGCTTAATCTTTTTCTTCTAAATCTTTGGGACTCAATCATTGAAAATATTACCTCTAAAGAACATTATGTATCTACTTTGACCCTTGTCAGTATTATGTAACATTCTTACATCAAGTTTGATAGTCTTGAAAATCTTCAATAAAATTATTGGTGGCTGACTTCAGATTTGAAATTAGTCAATCTTGTAGAAGTTAATAGAGCAAAGAGTTTTGAAAAATCCTATAGTGAAAGATAAGTGTATTCAAATCTGGTCTCATCTATTAGCTATATTATCAATGTTTCTTAATAGATAACCTTTATACAAATATGACTGGGTAAAAATATCAATATTTAAACTTATTGAATTTCTCTGTAAGATCCGATATACATTCATATTTTTACTTTCTTTCCCCCTTTTTATCTTTGTCCCTAATCTATTTATTTTTAATTTTTATTATTTTAATTCTGTATTTTTCTGGTCCTGCAATTATATTTATTTATTAAATGATTTTATAAACAAATGAAGAACAAATAGTTCTCAATATCATTATTTGGACCAGTAGTATTGATCAGAGATAAACAGAAAAATGGATGAAAGTTCAGATAGTGAGAAGTTCCAAATGAATACTATAATTCTTGTGAATATTCAAGAAAAAATAATGTAAATACCGGTACATCTGAAATGCCAGATGGTTTACAATTGTTTGTAAAATGTGATGTCCCCTAAGCTTTAGAAAGTAAACCAATTTTTTGTTATTAAAATTTCCAGATTGAAGGGTTTAAATATTCTTTTCTGGAGAAGCTATGCTGACAACTAAATAAAACAGATGGATTATAAATGTTTCATATGTTTATACATAGAAGAGACAGAGAGAGAGACCCACACACAGAGAGAATTGAAATATATGACAAATGACCAAGAATGATATGCTGGGCTGTTCTGAATGGCTCAGTATAAATCTGACTACTGTGAGAATTCCATGAAACACACAAGAAAAACTTGATCCTGAGGATTACTGGGAAAAATTCAAATTAGAAGGGCCAATAAAATATGATAATGGTTTTCTTATAATTTTTTAACAAGGCTGCAGTTAAGTTTTGAGCAGCCCATCTAAAAATGGCATAATACAAAATTGACTTAAATATAATACATGTTTGCATCAATCATTTAAGATTCAAGTTGGGTTTGTGGCATGATCCATGTTTTGTCATTTTTTATCATTGTGGTTTGTACCTTCTTTATAAACAATAAACTTCCATATAAACAGCAGTCTTTTTCAAATCAAGCTCTATTCCCGAAGACTAAATGGACATATCCTACATAGCTTCCTTTGTGAGCAATATGGGAGACATTTGCTATTGCATTCTTCCAAGGTATTCTTATTTCCCCAACATCCCAATATATGCTAGTGGACCTCTGGCCCTTCCTGAAGATTTCCTACCCAAGTACTAACCGGATCTGAGCCTGCCTAAGCTTTTGGAGATCGGCTAAAAGCAAACTACATCCTGCTAGCTGGCTGGAAAAGGCAGAACCACCATTTATGACTTCAAGAGAGAGTTAAAAGTTGATAACATTTATAACTAGCTAGGTCAGTTTGGAGGATTTCCTTTTAGTTCATTTAGCCAATTCCCTCATTAGTGGTGTTCAAAGGGAGGCTTGACAGATAGATATCAACCCCAGGATGCTCTAATCTGAGCTCCTATAGCAGAGAGTCGTTTGATGTGGCTTTGAAGGGCACCAGGCTACAAAGCAGGAGGCTGGATTCTAGTCCTGCTTTACTCACCAAGCCAGCCAGACTTTGGACCCAGCCCTAGAAAAGAGGCAATGGCAAGCCACTCTTGAAAAATACTGCCAAGAAAGCTGTAATAGGGTCTAGTTTAGGCAACGATGCCAAGACTGACGGAAGACACAGGGAGGGGTGGAAAAAGAAAAGAAGCCGAGTAGACGATTGGGATTGATGGCCCCCTAAGGGGCTCTTTCGCCTGCTCTCTAGTTTGATGGCTCCTCCTTGTCCCAGCCGTTCAGAGGACCAAACAGCACCGATGCTTTCGGAGGAGCCCCAAATGAATCCCTCGAAGGCAGGGAGGCTCCGGGCCCCAGCCGAGCATTCATCATCCCGCTCTGCCTTTTCATTCATTGGGAGGAAAATCCTTCACCCCGCCGTTCTGTTATTCCTAACGGGAGTTAAACACACACACACACACACCACTTTGCAACGGAAGGTCCGCAAAGCCCTCCCGACAGGGCGAGGCTGGCCGGTCGTTCTTAGGCCCTGCGGGAAGACCCGAAAAGGTGGCCTCTTCGGGAAGGGAAAGTCGGGTGCAGACCCGAGAGGAGGAGAAGGAAGGAAAGAAACGGAGGTGGGTCGGTGGGGGGTGACGGACTCTTTCGCCCGGAAAGCCTGCTGCTTCGGCCCATTGCCTGCCTGCCTGCCTCTCTGCACACATTCATTCGGTGTTATGCGGCTACTTCCTCGGCCCTCCCAGCCCTTGGCAAAACCGGTGGCCTCCTCAGCTTACCTCAGCTGAGGGACCCCGTGGCAGAATCGCAGGCGGCTGTAGAACCCGGGCGGCAGCGGCGGCCGCCTCTTCCTCAATGGGCCCCGTCGCACAGCTCCTTTCCCCGGTCCTGCTTGGCACAGCCGCCTGTTCCAGCTGACGTGGAAGCCCTAGGCGCACAGGCCACCTCGCGACTACGGCGGCCCCATCAGGACACGCCTCCTCGGTTAGCAAAAACGCTCCCTGGCTTCGGAAAAGTCCGTCCTCTTCTGGCGAACTTCGAGCGCCGCGCGACTCGGGGCGGAAGCAGGGAGAAAGGCCGAAGAGGATGAGCGTGGGTGCGCCCTTCCTACATGTGAATGGGAACTTAGCTTACGTAGTTTGCGGGGATGGTGTTTTTTTTTTTCCTTTCAAAACTTGCCCACAGGAATCGCTAAGTTAAGCAGAGGTTAACGTGCCTAACCTACTTACTTGTTGTCGCAAAGGTGCTTTTTTAAGGACGCAACTGGACTGGTTTTTTTTTTCTTTGAAGACGTTTCACTTCTCATCCAAGGGATGAGCTTCTTCAGCTCCGACTGGATGGTGGGGAATGGAAAGACCTATACTCCTTACAGACAGCTGGTCATTTGCATCCTTTGAGGGTCGTTGAAACCTTGGAGGTTTATCTGTGCCACCAGGGTCGCCTGAGCAGTTCTCTTGGTTCCTGTGGTCTCTAGTGTCCCCGTCCCCCCTGGAAATCCACGCCATTCTAAGGGTGTTCATCCCAAATTGTATAGCTAAAAGTCTGTAAAGATTCTCAGTCATCCAGGTCCCAAAGGTGCTCTTTCAGGAGGCAACTGGACTTTCTTGAGAATCTGTAGACTTGTAGTTACTTGTTATACATTTTCCTTGGAATCTGTTGAGGCCCCATTTCAATTGTTTACATTCCAGCTAGTTAGGTGGACCATTAATATAAACCTAGCTTATTAAAGAACCAGATTTTCCTTAATAAGATAGCTGCTTCCCACCACCCACCACTGCCTACCCCCTCATAAGAAATTTTGCACAATGTAACAAGCCTCACTTTTTTAAAGAATGTCCTACGGATACAGAATGCGTGTATAAGTTGTATACCTAGGTGTGGAAAGCCAGTTTGGTATAGCGGTTAAGGCACCAGGCTAGAAGACTGAATGCCAGTCATTCCCTTTTAACCCTAGGAAGCAGGCATGACTTAGAAACTGGTCCAGGCAGTTGCCAGGAATCAAATGATTCGAAGGCCCAGGTGTGAATTCATTTGAAAGGTTACAGTATAAATTACCTTAAGTCTTAAATTGAACTCTTATTTTGTTCGTTTTACAGCAGCCAGCGGTTCTGTCAGATATCACGGAACTTTACAAACTTTAATTCACTTTTTTACATCAAGTTTTGAGATTGGTCTATCTCCACACTTCATGCTTGAAGTTCTCCAACACTCTGATATAAGATCAGCCACATTTATTGTTCCCTTTTTTATTCTTTGCCAGTAATAATGCTTGAAATTCAGAAGAGTCCATCTCCCAATCAATTCTGCACGTCCCTGATGAAAATCTTTCTCTGCGAATTTCTTTAAATTAGTTGGATCCCACTTTATATTTTCAACTGGGTTTGATTGTTACAGATTACACATTCTAATTTAACTTGGTATGAGATTCATAATATCTAAAACTATTGACATAGGTACAGGATTCCATAAGCAAGGGATCCAATGATATTGTATACATTTTTTTATTTAAGGAGTACAAAAAAGTTACACAATTTTTCATAAAAGAAAATTTTATTTCAGAGATGTTTTTACAACAAAAGCAACATGCTTTTTCATATAAAACAGTATTTCAGTCTTTTCTAGAAAATGACATCTTTTCTTAATAGAAGTGGTCAGTTATTTTTTTCTGCCAACATAAGGTGTGTTTTTTTTTGGTAATTCATTTTAAACATTGGTGTTTTATCACTACATTATGCCTTGAATCTTAAAAGTTAAGTTACCACAATACAAATAATGTTCCTCGCACTATTCCCTCTGAAGTAACCCATGTTATGCAGTGCATTAGTGCTCCATTGGTTCCTCAGGCTTTTCTGCTGTATCTTCAGCAGGCTGAGCAGTCTTAAAAGAGTAAAAGAAATAAACATAACAGTCACTGTGGGGGGAAAAAATCTTACAAAATATTCTACAAATAGTGTATCTCAATATTCAGTGTAGTAATAGAGATTTTCAATACTCCACTTTTTCTGCTTTAAAAATACAACAGAGATCAGTGGCAAAAATTGGTTTGATATACAGTATTTTTAAATGCTTTGTTTATTTTGTATATTTCATAAAACAGCCCGATCCCTAGAAAAGCCAAATATTCGTATTTTCTAATTGGTTCATTTATCTGTCATACCTTCAGTTATAATTGTAAGATATATATATATATATACATTTGAAATACTTACATGTAGGGTATAAATATATAAAAAAAATAATTTGGTCTCTTAAGCAAAATGTCGACTTTATTTAATGTCAATGGAATGTATATATGGAAAGAAACCAATTCTCCCACTTTTTCTAAAAGTCTGCTTTGGGCATAGGAAAAGAAAAAATGGGAAAATGTGTTTGCATTACACTTAGAAGAATCACTGAAAGAGCAAGAGAGGAATTTTCCCCCCCAGAAATTAAAATCCAAAACTTACTGGTCAGATTAAAAAGACTTAAAAGCTTACTGGTCAGGTTAAAGATCAGTTAAAGGTTTTTTCTAGGTTTTTTTAGTGTCAAATGAGTAAATTATGATGAGGAGAGCATTAAATAGGCAGAATACCACACTCCAAAGGCATTATCGTATATCACCAGTCATCTAATCTCAGAGGGTGGGACAATCTAGCAAAAGTCCTCAGAATGGAAAGTCTCATAATCTGATCCAGCTACTGATTTACAAGATTGGAAAAAATACTGAAATAAGCAAATATAGCAAAGAAAAAATATAGCCTAATGAAACATTTACAAACTGTGATTTATTTTTTGTAAGGTTTGCTTACCTTTCTCTGTGGTCTTTCTTCCAGACCTTCCAGGAATGGTGCTACATCATCATCATCATAAATTGTAAACTCCATTTCTTTACCAACAATCCCAACAGAAACATTCTGTAAAATGGCAATTGTAAAAAAATAAAAATAAAAAAAAACAAAGGGGAAGAAATTGTGGAAAATTAGGAGGGAGGATTATGTATTATATAAAAGTGGAATAAATATCTAATAAAAAAATCTAGTAACACAATTAGCTGGGGTTGCTGAGAGTCAATGTCCAGGAAACTGAAATGTAATATAATCTCCTTCCATAGTAAACTCTCATCTTCATGAACCATGGAACATTTTATGATAAAACCATCTTTTACGGCTGACTATAAGAAACCAACTCTTAGAATTGTTTTGACTATCATAATCAGTGTTATTTGTAACTAGAAAAACATAGTTCCTGGTATGTTTTTATTATATGGAACTGATGAACCTGAAGTAACATAAACCTCATTATATTTTGCAAGTGACAGCATTAAAACTGTGGGCAAACTTCTACTCTTAACTTCCATTTCGTGAAATGCTGAATCAGAAGTAACCATGTTTAAATCTTTAAGCTTGATTAGGATCCTCTTCAGATTTACATTTCCTTAATACTATATATGACATAGTTGGTGACTCAGATTATTTTAATGTTCAAAGCGTATCTCTCCAAACTCTTATATGTGCATGTTTAATTACACATTTGGATGCGGCATAAATATGTCACTCTTCCACAATGTTTATAACTACTATTAACCGTGTTTCAGACCAATTGAATTGCAAGAAAAAACAATCTCAGCCTTGCCTTAATAGTTAGATCTTGTTCAGCTGGAAGTGTCTCTCTCAGAGCACGCAGTCCATGCTTCACTAATTCATTCAGGTTACCTGCAAAATAACTACATTTATGACTAGTTCAGAAATACTTTATTTTCTGGGCTGACTTGGTTAAACACACTTTCAACTTCACATCTCATAGACAATAACTGTTCAGCAATAACACATACTGTACACGCACACACACACACACACACTATGTGTGGTGAGAGAGAGCAGAAATCTTAAACAATATAGTATACTTCAAAGACACTGCACTTACAGTCAGAAAATTCAGTCATGTGTCGTTCCAAGTAAGTTCGAGCTGATTGGGATCTTGCACCAATGGACATTGCTTTGCAATCAAAATAATTTGCAGAAGGGCAAGTCTGGAAGATATGGGGGCCCATATCCTGACAAATAAAAATTAGGTTTTTTTTTAAAAAAAAAGAGGAATCTATCGGACAGCTTACATAGTGTTTCACTCTCATCATCTATATATGCTTTTCCAGCTATTTTACAGTGTAACTCATAACCCCTGGGCTGTTTTACAATGTAACTCATAACCCCTGGCTAATTGAAGGCATTGAACACATTTCATTCTGAACAGCTCAATCTTTTCAAAACTCCCCACTTCAAATGCAAAACTAGTTCAAGCGTTTTTAAAACAGCTTTCATGTTTGAAACAGCAGTCTCCTTGAAAAAAAACCCCTCCTGAAGAACTTCATGCTGCAAAAGTTTGAAATAATTATGTAGCATTGTCAATACTGGATTGAGTTGATGAGAAACCAATTCTCAAGTATCAGGAGAATAATATACTAAAACTGAAATTTATCTTGCAAGAAGTTCCAAATCCAAGTTACCTATTCAATGTTTATAATTACTTACAAATCATTTTATAACACAGAATAAGACTGCAAACCCTCTTTGCTGCGATTCTACTCTAGGAAGGGGAAATCTCCAGAAAACATATACAATATACATGTCTCCCACAAATGATGCACTTACATCATAGCCTGCAATAAGAAGTCCCACGCCATATGGTCTTCTGCCATAACGCTGCGTTGGTATCTGTGTTTCTTAAACAAGCTGAGGAAATACATCTCAAAAACCTGATTTACAGATTCATACTTACGAAAACTTTCATGTACACTCTTCAAGATTTAAAAAAAACAACTCCCACCTCAGTCCCACAATCAGGTTATAAAGATGTAGGACACAAATGGAAAATAGCAGTAACAGTGATCATTCAAGCAGTGTTCTCTTTTTGAGAAAGCTGCAGTTCCATCAGTGGAAGACTGGCATTGGATTTTATTCATAGAATTTAATATAATAACTGGAATATGAAAATAATCTTGTCCTCAGTCTCCTCTCCAATAAGCTTCAAAAAAAATTACGGGATTATGGTTTAAACAAAATCCAAAATACTCAACAGGAATGTTCGACATCATCTGTATGAACTACTATGGAAATTTTTGAAATGATAAGAGGCAATATTAAAATAGTACTGTATTGAACGTGATGAAATTTAATTCATGCAAATTATGTAATATTGAAGTAAAATTTGTGGATGAATCTGCCTGAATAGATGAACTTGCTCTAGAATCCAGAAAACTGTCATTTTGCTATTCAACTTTTCTTATGCTATTATGTGGCTGAGGTTTTCAATCAATTGGAGTAGATTTTTAGCATAAAAGTGAATTGTCCGTAATTCCCTCACTTTCTTTAAAAGTAATAGTAACAGCCAGGTTGACTCATCCTTCCAAGGTTGGTAAAATGAGGACTCAGATTGTTGGGGGAAATAAGCTGACATTTATAAACCACTTAGAGAGTGCTGTAAAGCACTACGGAACAGTATATATGTCTAAGTGCTAATGCTATTACTATTATACAAAATAACTAGCTGAGTCCTTTGAAGTAAAATGATTATCCAACAGTTAAATCTAATGGCAGCTGTGAGAAACCCATATTGATTATCACATAGGGAAAAAAAGGATACTGCTTCCAATCAGAGACACTAATCGAGATACTGGAAGAGGTCTGTCAAATACAAATCTGGAATCCAAACATTCCTGACGCATGAAATTGCTGCAAGAGTAAAACAGAATTTATGCCATTTGTAACTTTAACACTTAGATTTATTCATTGGAAACTTTACTTGTATATAATACTATTTGATTGCAAAAGAGTTAGGGCAGGCAAGGGGAATGAATTCATTTTGACATGAAATTATTGGATGCTCTTTAGCAAGTATGTTCCACGTGTTTCCTCCTATTTCTGCAGCAGCAATTTCAATCAGGCATACTCTCAGCTCCCCAGTTTTTTCAGTGACTTGTGGATGGAACAGTGGAATTAATCTTCCTCACTACTACAGTCACAATTTTCACAAATGACTAAGAACAAATGTTGTACATATACTTAAATTCAGCAGTAGTTTATTAGGAGACCTGATTATGGTGTGCAGCAACTGCACTAGACAAGGTTAAAATTGGAGAAACATGGATATTGTCTCAGGAACCAAAGGCTTGAATTAGGAATCAGACACAAACCCCCTCCATGTATATTTATAAACATAAAACAAGTCTACATTCAATCAATCAAATAACCAAATTCCAACTTTACCATAAGAGTCTTGCATCAGCCGTAAGTCCAGCAATGGAAATACCAATATGGTTGTCAACATACAAGATTTTTTTCTGATGAGCTGCCAGTTCGGATTGTGCCCTCTAAATAATAGATATCCAAAATAACCATATGAATCATATACTTATAATATGACAATTTTTTTCTGGTGGGGAGCAGGGGTGGGTTCTAACTTACCGTACCGAAAAATTCCAAAAAAAACAACAAAAAAGGCCAAAAACAAGATGGCAACGCA
>JANHFT010001757.1:173121-200706 GCA_032467955.1 Pseudoxenodon macrops | reverse complement strand
GACGTCAAGCCAGAAACCTCCTTGGGTTCTGATTGGCCAGCTCTGCTTTCTATATATTTCATGCATGAGCAATATTAAAAAAAACTGTTTTCATCTACATACAGTAAATGTAAGAACAAAAATGTCCTGTAAATTAACTTAAAACATTCCCCCCATAACCTTGGCCTTTTCTTAAAAGTACAGAGAGGAAAGGAAAAAAAGTTCCCTTTACTCTGTTCTGCTGGCCAGACAAAACAGAATGAAGGCTTTTTCTTTCTTTTCAGTGCCTTTAACTCTTTTCTAACAATTTAAATTCATATATCTAGGGATCAGAGGCATTTAAGTTGCAATAACCTTGAGGGCACACAAAGGCTTAGACCAGGAATCCTCAAACTACAGCCCGCAGGCCGGATCCGGCCCAAATTACCTGGCCCGTGGAGTGATGGGGTTCAGCCTTGCCCCTCATCCCTCTCCTCCCAGCCACTCCTCGCATGACTGGGCCCTGGGGAGGAGGTTCAATGCTCACCACACCGCTGCTGCCTCAAAGGTAAGGCTGAAGGGCGTGGGTCGGCGGGGGAGGGCCCACAGGTGGAGGGGTGTTGCTGCCGGCACAGCCACATGCTCCCAGGCTGGAGGGTGGGTGGGTGAGCAGCTGCGGCCAGCTCCCCTTGTCCCAGAGAAGAACCAACTTCAGGACCTCTCTTCTAGCAGCCGCCCCCTTCTTCACATGGGATTGGCGGCAGTTTCACATGGGATCACCCGCTTAGGCCAGGGCAACTTCAGAGAAGAGCCAGAGAGGGCTCTGATGCTGCCATCTGCCACACGCTCCCCTCCTCACTGCCGCTCTGGCCTCAGTCTCAAAGATTGGGAGAATTGCGTGGGAAGAGAAAAGGCATCAAAACTTGCAAGAGTGGAGATGGAAGAACAAAGCAAGCAAGTAACCCTTCGGCCTGCCAGTTGCCCTCTTTATTCCCCCTCGCTCCCAAGGAAAGCCCTCTGGAACAGCAGTGGCAGCACACATGGTTGCAAGAGGAAGAGAGGCTAGGTGAGACCCAGACACTTTCTGGCTCCCCTCGTCACAGAAGCATCAACCCCGCACTCTCCCCTCTTTGCTAGCAGCTGCCCTGCTTTTCATACGAGATCACCCAGGAGGGAGGAGGGAGAAGGGGACAGCCAAGGAGGCAGCCATGGGGGCAGCAATGAGAATAATCTCTGCTTAGAGGAGGAGGTGAAATACTTGGGATGTTGGGGGTGTAGAGTATTGGGGGGGAGTACATTCTCCAACTTAGGACAGGGTTCTGTGTTGCTTTTGTGTTATAGCTGAACCTACAGATGAAAGGCTTATAGGCTTCATTCAGAAGCTTTATTTACAAACAGCCTTGATATTTTAAAATTCATTAAAATGTCAAGTCATGCTAACGTGCATCCAGTACAGAAGAGTCTATCATTGCAAATCCTTTTGAAGATTTTCTGATTGTGGGGTTATTTATAGACACCACTGCTCCTAGATATAGGATATAATGTATTGAGAAATGCTTCAGCACTGTAGTTTTTATTATGATTATGATTTGTACAAAAACCATATTTCCTTGTCATACTAAGTGAGCTTTTTACCTCAGAAAAATTCTTCGAAGATTGTTCCATTTTCTTTCAGCCTCACCAAGTTTTTCTCCTCTTCACTCTAATAGCCTTTCTGTTCCTGCTGTAAATGGTTATGTTCTTATAGATGTGGTGATGACACATGGCTTAAATGGCTTTAAAAGGGATAAGATAAATGCATGGAGGATAGGTTTTGATAGCTAAGTGAAATCTCTGTTCCTGGAGTCTACAGTATATCTTCATAATTTGACCTGCCGCAGTGCAAGTAATGGGATAGAATTGTGTCTTCATTGCATTGCCTGTAGATCTTTTAGAAGCATGTGCTTGCCCACTCATGGAAACTAGACATTAGACTAGATCAGTGATGGTGAAGCTATGACATGAGTGTCAAAGGTGATATGCCATGATGTTTTGAGTGACACACCAGTGTTCATCAACATTCAACAACAACTATTCTCCCTGTTTGAGTTACCAAAGAAATTGATATAAATACAAGAAATATGCAACTAGCAACAACCAAAGCTTAAAATGATTCTCACCATCCATATCAGCTCATGATCTGCCATCTTCACAATTGTGATTGGTGGTTATGAGAGCAATATGCAAAATGTGATTGGAATATGACAGGAATGTTCCAATTGCTGCACAGGATGGTTGTTTGTGCAGTGAAGCTCATTTTCAAGGTACAAGTGTAGAGGATATTTGCAACTGCAATATTAAAATGAGTGTTCTATAAGTGTTTATCTGACATCAGTTTTTGCATTTGTGTGAACAAAATGTGTGTTGAATTACTGGTATAAATGAATATGTAAAGAATTGTGACACACCAATCTAGTCAAGTTAGGTGTTTTCTGATTATTATTATTATTATTTTTACATTCTGAACTCAAAAGTTAGCCATTACTGGACTAGATGGATCATCTGGGAAGATTTCTCTCCATCCTCCACTATCACCATTTACATTTTGCAATATGTTTACAAGTGTATATTTAATGTTACTAAAGGACCATTTTGGACAGGATGTTTGCTAGTTATATGGAAGGATGGAAGGTGACAGGCAACACTTAAAATGGAATTGTTGATAGGTTCCATGCCTTTCAGTGCATCCATATTGCCTCTAGCAAACATTGATGGCTGAAATAAGTAAAAATTCAGCCAGAAGGTGCCAATTGCTGGTGCAACTGATGCTTTTCAGAATAAAATTAGCACAAGACATTTGGTTGCCCTTTGGAGTTTATTCTCCAAAAGTAGAGAATTGAATGCTGGTGAGACAAGAAAGGCTGTTCATAATTATCTAGGTGAGGATGTGTACAACATACATATTTAAAAGTGTTCTCTTATTCTCCTGTATAATTTTGGCTATAACTTGAAATGGAAAATGAAATTCTATAAATACTATTTATAGTGTGTTTTTCTGTCTGTCTTATGAAGTCATTAACAGGAAAACTTAGCATAAGAGAGACTTTAGTTACTTTATTTTTAGAAATGTCTTAAGCTTTTACAAAGGTTTCATGCCTCCAGTTTGCTTTTCTCCCAACCCTCTCAAGTAAATCTAAAAGGTTCAATGTTTCCCACTTTGGGAAAGTTCTGAATACATAAGGGGTAAATGGGCAATCATACAGTCTTCCACATGAGAAAAGTTTTAATAGGAAATCCATTTAATACATTATAGTGAAAGAAATAGATATAAAAAAGAGCTTAGATCGTAAATAGGGAAAAGGAAAGGCAGAAATCATGCTTTTTGAATTTCACATAAAATTAGGACAGAGAATCTAACTAAGGTAGACACGTTAGTTACTGTCATGGATTCAGTCTGAAGAAGGCACACAACACTGAAGAGAAGAATCAAGTTTGTTGCAAGGATCTTTGAGTGTTTGCTTGCATGATAAGAAAGGGGGACCCTGAACAATGAAAAAGCATCTCTATGTTGCAGTTTCTTGTTAAAGCTGCCCTTGGGCTGTATTTTGAGCTGGTGAGGATGCTTCTATTCTTTGGTTTATATAGGATTGGGGGGACTTTGTTTGGGATAGGGAGGATCAATTTGGGTCTGATATGATTAAATTTGACCCTGGCCATGATTAAAAGGCTGAGAAGAAAAGACTATACAGTCTCCATTGTCTTACATTTATTTTCTCCAATATTTTAAATGAAGAGCATACTGGGTTACAGAAGATATGCAGAATCATCTCAAATATGATGGCTGTTAGAAAACAGCTTTGCTGTTTAAACATCGCTAGTTTGTTATTTTCTTTTTCTTCTTATCTCTACTGGACAATCACTAGTCAACAAATCAGGAAATGGCCTAGTGCAGAAGTGTTAAACTCGATTTCATTGAGGGCTGCATCAGGGTTGTGTTTGACTTCGGGGTGTGTGTGTGTGTGGCCAGGGTGAGTGTGGCCAGCTCAACATCACTCATGTCAAGGGCGCCTGTGGTGGCCCGAATGCTCTACCAGTGAAAATGGGCTCCTGAGTTCCGTTTTTGGCTGCGACAGCTTCCTGCAACCTTCTGCCAGTGAAAATGGTGTTCCCTCCTGAGCTCCATTTTCACTGTTAGAGTCACCGTGGGCCAGTCCTTTGCTGTTTCCAGGGCGGCCCCGTGGGTCAGATCTAAGCTCCCCATGGGCTGCATCCAGCCCCCAGGCCTTGAATTTGACACCCCTGGCCTAGTGGCTGAACTTGCTTTCCCTAAATTTTAATATAAAAAGTAATATTTTATTATACTACCATTTCAACGCAAAAAGTAATATTTTTAAATGGTTTAACTGCTGTGTGAAAAGGGATGACATGTGAGATGTTTAATGGGAAGCAGAATATGAGTTAAGGTCTATTTTGGCTTCTCAGCATATGGCCAACTCAGCAAATGTTGGGGATATTAATGAGCCTTATCAATATATAAGGCTCACAATCAAAAACTCTGTTTTCAGAAATCCAAGAAAAGGTTTGGAATGCTTGAAATAATCTATTTTATTTTTTTCATATTCCAGCCTCTGTAAACAGATTGTGTATTTTATAATGGAGGTTCCATGCACGTGATATGTTGTCTATTTGTGGGTACATTTGAATGAGTGTGAGAAATGAAATATATATGATACAGCTGGGTTTACTTTATTCCAATATAAATACAAACAACGCAGTCTGGATTAGGAGGAGCCTCATGCATGGTGAAGACTAGGTTTTATGTTTCCTTCTTCAAAATGAGACAAAGCCATGCTGCCAGTGTTCAGCTACTACACTCACAGGAAGGTGTACAAAAGGGAGTTGTGGTAGCCACATCTCACCCTCGGGTTGTGGGTTATCGATCCTTCACTTAAAGCACTCATGTACTCTAGTTTCTTCTTGACTGGTATGAACAAAGAATCTACAAAAATTCAGAAGCACAGAAACAGGAGATTGCTAGCTTAAGAATGCCTGGTTGTGTTGGCTTGGAATGTTAAGAAAAGGGTGCAAAGGAGACAGCTTTTTTCTGCCTTCAGCACTATTAATCCTGTGCATTTTGTCAGTGCTAAATCCACTGCAAATAATAAAAAATAAACCTGCCTTGCATTAAATCCTGAGCAGCCTATTAAAAACTGTGTACACAGTGAAACAAACACATGATTAAATGAGGCCTACAGCAGTATTTCTATAAAATGCCCCTCTAAATAACATTATGGAAAAAGCCCATTCGGAGCTGATTAACCTCAGTTCAGGAAGATCATTTATATCAAATCATTATGCTCAGTTGATTAAAAATGAATTAATTCCTACAGAAAAGCTTTTCCAACCACTGCCTCTGCTCATAAATTTAACATGAAGTTGAAGGGAGGAGAGACCTTAGAATACAAAACCTAAACATGCCATTTTTAACTAGTTGCAAACCCAAATATGTGGGGGTTATATAGAAAAATATGTGCAAGTATTTACTCATTCAGCAGCAATCTAAGCCTTGATGGGTTGAAGTTCCTAAAAATTACCTTCAGGAAATATATTCAAAGTATGGGAGGATCTTATCTCCTACCATCTCACTGTGATCAGTAGAAATTCCTAAATTTCAAGACTCATAATATTTAAGAGCCAAACCAGATGTGGCTTTTGCATCTTTTGTGTGTGTGTTTCTGTGTGTTCCTACAAAAGTTGCATGTAGTTCAAAGGAACCAACCACCATCGGCCCAATTTTAGCTATGGTACAGCATCACCTCACCTCATCCCTAAATTAAGGCCAAGCAGAGATTATCTACAGCAATAAATGGGAAGGGAAATTAAGAAAGAGGTCAACTCTCACCAACCCTACTGTGTCTTTTAATTCCTTAAAAAGATCATTCTTCATACCTATAAATGCTATATAAGAGACCTCAACAATAGAGTAATGGAAAAAATTAGTGCTCCCTCTTGCCTACTTTGATTGTCCATTGTCCTGAATTTCATTAGTAATTGGGGCCAAGGAGATCAAGTCTCTGAACAATCCTTATCCATGCAACTCAGTGAGTTATGTTAGGCAAGCTACAACTAAGCGGTTATGGACTAAACCCGTGAACATTGTCCTGACTAACTTGGAGGACAAATTGGATGCAATAATCAGGAGAAAGTTGGGAGTTCAGGAAACCAGTGTTGTCTATTTTATTCAGTTTTGTTTTTCTGAGTGAAATATATGACTCTGGATGGTAAAATGTTCCCCTAACTAGTGTAGAATGAACATAATTAAATTGCATTTAAGGTACTCTGAGAGGCTTTCCCTTTTCAGTGTGGCATTTTGCAGTCTTGTACCCACTTTTCACCAGAGGCTTTTTAATGCAAGAACGAAGGAAAAACAAGGCTCATAAAACTGATTTTTGAGCCATGCAACAGCCAGCAGCTTGAGCAGCTGTATGATAGGATTTTTGCCAAAGGGTTGACATCTCTGGGGAACTGTGAGACAAAAACATTGGACAAGGACTGAAATTAGAAATATCCTCAAGTCTCAAACTAGGCTGCAGGCAGATTCTATCCAGTAACCCCACAAGTTTAGAGACACATAATGGCAGTCATTCTGCTGATTTCATGAAGCCTGTTTGAACTACTCACCAGAAAATTTCAACACACACACACACCCAAAATAGAAAGGTCCATTTCTAATTTGTTGATATCTGTATCTAACAAAACCATTTATGGAAGAAAGTTCTTTTTTGGTTTTTTGGCCCAGTTAAAAAGACATTTCTTTCCTGCACAGTTAAAGAAGAGGTGGGTTCCTACCAGTTCTAACCAGTTCTTTAGAACTGGTAGTAACTTGACAATGACATCACGCAGCCGGTTCCTTCTGTGTCTCCGTGAGCGCTGCCATTTTGGATTTTGCTTCTGAGCATGCGCAGAAGCTATTTTTTGACTGCCCCACGCACACTCAAGGCGCAACCCTGAGTGAACTGGCAGCAAAAAGAACCAGAACCCACCCCTGAGTTAAAGCAAACAATCAAATGTGAACCTCTCGCATTCAGTTGTGTGGTACTAGATTAATAATGCTGTAGAATATTATGGTAGCAAAAACTGCCAGCCCTCCATTAACTTGTATAAGTTTTAGGATCACATTTTTTTCATTTTTATACTTGTAATGTTGTAGCCTATTATATTTGTATCAAAACTAACTTTATCTTCCTTCTTTCTTTCCTTCTTTTCTTCCTTCCTGTTTCTTATGCTCTCTCACATGTGTGAACTTTACAAACCAATTTACAATTAAAATTTGATCCAGATTCCTCTATCAGACCTTTTAGAGTTCAAATATTATGAAGCAATTTGAAAGCATCTTGAGAAGAATTTCTATTGTGTTTCCCCGAAAATAAGACAGGGTCTTATTTTCTTTTGACCCCCAACATATGGCCTTGGCCTTATTATTGGGGGTGCTTATTATTTTGGGGGTCCAGTTGGCGGCGAGCGTGGGACTGGATGTCCCGTTGCCACCACTTCCCCTCTTGGTGGGGCGCTGTTGGGAGGTGGCAGGTGGGCTGGGCTGCGAGACGCGCGTCCTAAGGGCAAGGAACATAAGGGCGAGGAACGCGACCATGCTATTGTACAAGGGAAAGGTAAGACGCACGGCACTAATGGGAGGTGGCAGGTGGGGTGGGCTGCAAGACGTGCGTCCTACCTGTCACTTGCATGGTCGCGTTCCTCGCCCTTATGTCCAGAGAAGCACGTTGCAAAAGAAAACTTCTCGCGAGTTCATGCTTCCCTGGACATAAGGGTGAGGAACGTGATCATTCTACCATACAAGAGAAAGGTAGGACGTGCACCTCTTAGTGGGCCGCTATTGGGAGGTGGCAGGTGGGAGAGGAGATGGGGCTGCCCGCGAGAGGCTCACCATAGCAGCGTCTGGTTTCCCTCCGCTCCTGTCTTTCGGGCAGGCTTTGCAAGGTCTTGCAATATAAAGAAAAACTATTTGCAAAGCCTGCCTGAAAGACAGGAGCGGAAAAAAGCCAAAGCTGCTAAGGTGAGTGTCTCGTGTGCAGCCACGGTCCGCCCCATCTCCTCTCCCATCTGCCACCCCCAAACTACACCCCCACCACGAGACACTCGTCTTACCTGTCCCTCGTAGCAATCGCGTTCCTCGCCTTTGTGTCCGGAGGAGCCCTTTGCAAAAGAAAATGTCTCGTGAGTTCGAGATTGATTGAACTCGCGAGAGGGTTTCTTTTGCAATGGGCTTCTCTGGACAGAAAGGCGAGGAACACAAGGAAGTGTCAGGTAAGATGCGACCCATCCCCACCCCACCTGCCAGAAATGAGTCTTTGTGAGACTCGTCGAGCCCCCGCTGCTGCTGCCTCGTGGAGCAGGATTGTGCAAAACAACAAGCCTTGCAGAGTCCTGCTCCATGAGCTTAGCCGCTCGGCCGGCGCAAAGAACAGGGAGGGGAGGTGGCGGCGACGGGACATCGAGTCCCACACTCACCACCTCCTGCACCCCCAAAATAATAAGCCCCCCCGATAAGGCCAAGGCCATATTTCGGGGGTCAAAAGAAAATAACACCCTGTCTTATTTTCGGGGAAACACGGTAATATTCCCTATTGATTAGTATCAAGACAAGGATATCTGAATTTCTGATTCCCCCACCCATCTTCCATTACCTTTTAAAAGAGAAAGAAAAATCAGGAATTTTCTGGAAAAAACCCATCACGCCTTGTAAAATTTGTTTCATAGCATGATCTTTAAACTGTCCAATCACTTTGGCTTCATACTTTTTTTTTTTGAATGATTCTCAGTCTGCTTTTAGAATATTACTTGGCAGGTGTCGGAGAACACCATCCTTATTATTTTATTATTTATTTGTCCACTTATTTTTAATCAAAATGCTTTCTGCCAGCATTGCCAAATTTAATCATTTGGCTTTTTTAGAAGGCATGGATATTTTAAACACTCAGAGTATTAAGAACTACTTTGATATTGCTTCTTTATCTTTTGAAAAAACTGTTTTCTTTAACTACTATAGTGCAGACACCCCAATCATGCCACCTGGTTTCTATTAGACATTTTATTACCCAAACTAGCTAACATCATTCTGATAAGGAGTGGGATTTGCTCCCAGTTTATATTCTAGTGTCAATATTGGTAGGCGTGGTCTTGGAGATTCTTTGGTTGGGCTGTTTACTGTTAGCTTGTTTGACAGACCCTTGATTGGAGTATTGTTGATTGTTGGTTTGACTGAATGGATAACATTAGCAGCATCATTGGTTGGTTTGTGTCAGAATTTCCTGTATTCTGAATATTTATTTACAACCATTGAAGGATTTACACTTTAACAACCAACATTCTTTTTTTAATTTTCACTGACTTTGTTTCAGCTGCAGCTCTGATTTCCATAGGGCTTAAGTGTGAGATACGGTGCATAAGTGTGAGGTTCATTCATACATATACAGTACCTCAGATCAACTAAAGCTTTCATTACAGAATTGAGGTACTTTGGCCAAATAAAAGTTTACTACTCCTTGAGTGCAACTCATCTTATGCTAGTGGTCCATCTAGTTCCATGACATGTGGCATGCAAAGCCATATCCAAGGGCACGCGAGGCGTTGTCCTATGTCAGTTCCAGTGTGCATGCGCACACTGGCCAGGTGACTTTTGGCCTTCCAGAGGACGGGGGGAGGCCATGGATCAGAACAAACTTCTGGTAGGTTTGTTGGGCCTGTTTTTCGCCATCCACAGGCTCCCGAGGCTTTCCAGAAGGCCTAGGGAGGGCGAAAAACAGCCCAACAGGCCTACCAGAAGTCCGGAAGCTTCAGGGAGGCCTGCACCCGTACTTGGGCAGGGGAGAGCATTATATTATGGGCATGCTCCTTTTGGCAACCGAGCAAAAAAAGGTTCGCCATCACTGATCTAGTTAATTCAGACCCAGAAACCACATCATTCTCGCTGATACATTTTTGTAGCCAGTAATTGACTTGCATTGCTTTTCTTTCCTTTTGTTCCATGGTCTGAATGATCAGGCTTCCCTGAGCCCTTGGGGGGTTTCAAGGTTTCTGCTGAGATTTCCAAAATCCACGGTGAAACAAAGCTGGTGTATGTTGTTCCCTGATTTCTATTAACAGTTCAGCAAAATCTGTCAAAAATAATTGTCTTTAGTGAGGTAACACCTCACCGAATGGGAATGGCAGTTGAGTAGAGGAATCAATTTCTTAAGGAAATAGTGAGCTCTCCTTCATTAGAAATGGAGACTGGACAACTCTAGGTTAGGGATGCTTTAATATATATTCATGTACAAGCAGTGAATTATATTTAATGGGTTCATTAAATTTAGGAAGGCTTGCAACTCGGGAGCAGGTCATGAAAGCTTTGGAACCTTGAAAAAGGCATTTTGTAATGCCTTAATTATTGTAAGAGTAAGGATCACATGTATGTGTTTTAGTTTCATAAAATCACAAAGGGGCTACCCAAATAAGGACAAGAATCCATCTTGATAAGCCTGTGTTGCAGTGAAGTTGATTTCTGGTTTTTCCCCATTTTTTTTTGCATAGGAACTGCTTGCCACTTCATATGTGTGTGTGTGCATGCAGCTCCATGTGCACAGAATCCCTACACACAGTCCCATTTTGAGCACCTTTTCCAGGGGTAAAAATGTATTTACATTCTCCATCGTGGGAGGAGATATCATTCCTCATATGTTGATTGGAGGACTGAGTCT
This sequence comes from Pseudoxenodon macrops, assembly GCA_032467955.1. Lineage (NCBI taxonomy): Eukaryota > Metazoa > Chordata > Lepidosauria > Squamata > Pseudoxenodontidae > Pseudoxenodon > Pseudoxenodon macrops. Next base: position 190,012 of record JANHFT010001757.1, on the reverse strand, counting down.
GTCAGAACTTAAATGCCCACCTTCATTGCCATGGTTTCCCCAGACTTGACTCAGTCCGTTGAATGAGGACAGACGTGCTTCAAATCTCTCCTCCTGAATATTGCTTAATAGAGTCAGCGAACAGTGAGTGATTCGTATCACTATGGATTCCTTCCTTTCTTGTATCGCATTATTTGCCCTATTGACAGATCTGTCAGTCGGGCTTTCTCGGCTCCTCAGAAGTCTTGCCTCCTTCAAAAGGGGTAGCTCTGACAAAAGGTTCTGACATACTTAAACTGAATCACCAAGAAAAAATTCTGAAAATAGGAAACTTGCCTGTAGGAGTTGTCTGTTTGTGGTAAATAATGTTTATAAATAGCCTTTAAAAGATATAAAAGTGTGTGTGTGTGTGTGTGTGTGTGTAACTTATATTTTCTATAAATATTTATATTTACAATAAATTTAAAAAAATCATCTTATATGCCAATACAATATTCATTTTTGTTTCCATGTTAGTATTTCCTACCAACCCCAGATTTCAGACCCATTTGTGTTGCAGAGAAAAAAAAGTATCTGCCACACTGGAGTTACAACAATTCCATGGCCCCTTCAACAGTGTATTTTCCATTTTTCTTTCAAATTAAAAAATAAATCTACAGTAAACTTGAACACAATCTTGAAGAATATGTTTGTTACTGTTCCCAGGGCTCAAGAAACAAAACCACCAACTTCATGCTTTGAAAATAAAAATACAGCTGTGCAGAAGGAATGCAGTTCATAAGCTAATATCACTAGACATGACAAAAAGTAGTAGTTAATACACTTTTCTCATGTATATTTGCCTTGCCACAGTAGAAATTAATTGCATGGTTCCTGAGTTAATAGTCACATCCTATAAATTGTATTTGCAGGCAAGGATCTAAAGCATTTATTTGTACATGCATGTTTGTGTGTATGTGTGAATGCATGTACACACACAAACACACTTTCCTTCTCTCATAAATATTTGAGAAATACTGCATTTTGGCAGCCCTGTCTCATTTTAATAATTATTGATGTCTTCCAGTTGCAAATAGCAATTTAACCTTTTGTGAAGCATAAACAGATATATAATTTCAAACAAGCATTTTTTTCAGCAGAAAAAAAATGGAATTCTGGTTTTGTTTGGTTTATCTATGAACCACAATAGTAGCATAGCTACTGGTTTTAGTATCTCCCTTTGAAAATTGAAAATAGCAAATATGGGAATAAGTTGGAGGAAGTACCGGATATATGAAAAGTATACGGCTGATGAATATTCATGCTTAATGAAGATAGGCTTAATAATATTCTTTCAGACAAAAACAGAAGCTCATTCTTCAAACAAAGCACTCCTTGAAGCAAAGTAACCAGGGGTGAAATCTAAAAATTTTCCCTACCGGTTCTCTGGGTGTGGCTTATTTTGTGGGCATGGCTTGGAGGTCAGGTGACTGGGTGGGTGTGCTTTTAGACTTTACATAGAACAGATTGAACAAGTTTAACAGATTTGGAGAGAACCGGTTCTATGATGTCACCAGCTTCTTGCAACCTACTCTATAGAACCAGTGCGAACCGGTAGGATTTCACCCCTGAAAGTAACCATAGGCTAAGACACTGATACTAATATTGTTTTATAAAATCAAACAAAACATTTTCCTGGAAACTACATTGTAAGAAAGTAAGTCACTAGATAAACTTACTAAATCTATATATGTCAGTACAATTATATCTAAGTTGCCAATTTAGCCTCTGACACTGTTACTAATAACAGTGTAAGAGGGAGAAAAAGCATATTAATTGCATATTCTCACTAAGATTTTCTAAATGTTGATAGAAATTACATTATTCTGCATATTCATTATTTTGTGGGGTTCTGTACAATAAGCAATGTTTGTAATAAGCATAATAAGCTGGTTGGTTTCTGAGAGCTTAAAACAAGAGCTAAGAAACAAATTAGAAAAGTAAGAAATGGAATTTTTGGTCACATAGGGAATCTATTTATTTTTCTTTTAAAAATTGTTTCTAAGTTGCCATATATTTATATATCTCTGGGGAAATATAGCCAATACAACTACTTCAGCAAACCAACTATAAACATGAAAGTCTGTAAGCATCAAATAACCAAAATAATCATCAACGTGAAATCAATGTGTGAAAAGAAAATGCTACTAATCTCCATTAACAAAGACTTCAATATCTACATGAACAAGACCAAAACCAATCTTGGTCCAAGTAGATATTTGGGAGAGAATTTCACAGAAAAGGTATCCAAGCCCAAGTGTGTTTTTCTACACCAGTGATTCTCAACCTTCTCTTCACCATGGACCCCTTTTAAGTATTTTTTGTGGCCACGGACTATGGCCATGAGCCCCCAAGACAGACTTAACTCAAGATGTAAATCATAACATTTCTTCAAGCTTTTGCATATCACCCCAGGGGTCCGCTGACTACAGGTTGAGAAGCACTGTCCTAGACAATCTACAGTTCCCACTGTTAGTCATGAAGCTGTATAATTCCTTCGAAAGAGATGTTCCACAGTTTGTGAAAGCAGATATGAAGCCCCTCTCTTTGAATCAACCAATTAGCTGAATTCTTTTCCATACTTGCATGGCTGTTTTGTAAATTGAATTTGGACGTCAGTATACATATGTATGCACAGCCAGTCACCTTTGCTGGGGGAAAAGTGGAATAAAATGAGATTTCAGAAGAGCTTATAGTCCTATCATTGTAAAAAAAAGAAAGAAAGAGAGAGGCATGTTTATTGTTTCAGAGAAGTGCTTTATGCATGCATATACCTTGTAAAGCACTTTTTTTAATGTTTGCAGAACACTAATTGCCAACCAGACAAGAAGCCCCTCAGAACATATTTAAGCAGAGAGGGGAAAACAATCTTTTGGTGAAAAGGTTCTTTACACTTTGTTACACGAATCATAGGATAAATTGGAACAATATATGTGGATGTGTTAATTTTGTATGTCCTTCCTTCCATTTCTGTGATGTAGCTGTTACAAAGCTTATTCTAGAGCAGTGGCTCTCAAAATGTAGTCTGGGGACCCTTTCAAGTCAAATATTTTAACATCTCTCAGTTTAATTGCTAACACAATATATTGATAGATATAATCCACAACAATCAAAGCTCTTTGAGGTTCTCAATCATTTTTAAGAATGTAAAGCTGTCGGAGACCAAAATATTTGGAAACCCCACTACACTAGAGTTTTCATTGCCATTTCATTAAATCCAGGCTGTTCATTTTTCGCAATAGAGAAAACATGCTTTCTGCTGACCCAAGAGTTCTGTTCCTGATCAATAAATTCCAAAATCAGTCACCAGTACCAATGCTAAGTATTCCATGTCCACGTAATAATTACTGAACTGCCACATTTTGCACTAGTTGCAGTCATTGTGTCATCAATAACAGGAGCCCTGTGTTCTGTTTTTTAATATTTTGTGTGGTGATTGTGTTTTGAATGTCTACATGTCTACATATACATATACTATATATACAAGGACAAAGCTAAGCAAAAATACAAGTTAAAACAATTTAAAATGCAAGTGTATGATTTCACAAATCTTCATAATTGTTTTTGCTGTAGTTTTTGAATATTGTTGTGCCAACCATATTTAATCACTTTCCCAATTTTTTCTCAAATATTAATCAACATTATATCAATCTATTCGTTCCTCTACACAAAAATATATCTTGCTTGTTTTTAGACTGACTGAATATTCTACATCTATGTAAGAACTGGGAACTAGGGGATGATACAACATTCAATGTATTAAAATACATTTCTGCAACAGTTTAGAAAAATTGTTTGGTAGATAAGTTAGTAAGATGAGTAAACCTCTATGGTGAGGATGATGGTCTTCCTGGATGGACAAGCTTGTGTGAATATGTTTGTGCTCTTGTCATCCACATGAATGAATTATTACTCTTTTAATCATTTATGTCTCTAGGTCTCTAAGACCTAGAAATGGTACTTCCAAAATCGATATTGCCAATTATATTTGTAATATGAGTGTAATGCTTCAAATATCTTCATATCTAGTTGACTTTGTTTTTTTATTTCCCTTTAAAGGTTCTTTATAAACATTAAATTCACTATGAGGTAAATTTTGCAAAGCGATTGATAATATATTTAATAATCAGAACTCACAAAGATACTCACATTTTCAGTCTGGCTGTGTTTGAGAAAGAGCCAAATATGTTGACCATCCTTGTATATAGGCTAATGTACACATATAAACATTGACATGTATACACAAATGCACATAAATTGTGCAGCTGTTTCGATTCAAAGGAGAAATTATTGTTGTTGTTTTTGAATGTTCAGGATGCTTACCTAACACCAGTTGGCAACTTCTTTAAGTTACTGCCTCTTTTGCTCAGATTGTGCAGCTGCCCTGCACAATTCCTGCCGTATCTCAGGAAAGGACATTAAAAACTAAGTGACAGATGCTACATTTATGTCCTCTGTGCTCCAAAACTGTTCAAAGCCAAAGCACTGCATAGTGTGTGTGTGTGAGAGAGAGAGAGGGAGGGAGAGAGAGAGAGAGAGTATGAATACCATTAGAATAATTCACAGAAATAGATGATTTCAACAGGACTTGCTCATCTGTGAAGGTATTTCACATGTCAGGTACACAGCCAGCGTGATGCACCGTATAGGAATGAAATGAACATACATGTTTATTTGATTTATTTGATTTTGATGCTGCCTGACTTCAATAAAGTATTCCTTTATTGCCATCTGTAATTCTTCATACTTTGATTCAAATTTACCTTGTGATAGAAGCTTAGTAACGTCTATTTGCCAAAATAATTGATTAAAATCATATATGGTATTTTCAGATCTTTATTTTTCCAATATTCAGTATAAAAACAAAACAAAAATATCAATTTGTAAATATACCTAATTTGTTTAACATGTATAGCTAGTGTAATTTTAATGGGATCTGTTAATGTTTGTTTTAGGGTCGACCCTATTCCATACGACACCCCGAAACCAGCAGGCCACACACGGTTTGTCTGCATCTCAGATACGCACTCCAGAACAGATGGAGTCCAGATGCCTTATGGGGACATCTTGCTTCATACAGGCGACTTTACCGAGTTGGGACTACCCTCTGAGGTCAAGAAGTTTAATGATTGGTTAGGTAAGAAATCACTGCATTTTGATGACCCAAATTAACCTTTGCTTTCCAAGTGTCACTTACAACCTCCTAATTGTGTTAGAGCTTTGAAAAGCATTCACCTTACAACCTTGTCATCTTGTTATATACTCGGTGCAACCAAAATATGATTCTGTTAATTAATGTGGATTTATATGCCTGATCTTGTATTTTCACCAACATAACCTTTGCCTTTTGGCATCCCATGATGACAAAGGCTGAATAATTACCTGACCTAAAGCATACCTGAGTTTTAGACCTTTGCAAAGAAGGAATAATAAAAATATAACAGCTTTTTATACTGGTTTGAAAAAGATTGTGAACATCAGAATAACACTGTGTGTTTCAGATAAAAAGATACAGGCATAATAATATCTTGATAACTGAAGGCTCTTTATATAGTCTTAAAGAAGCAAGGTATATGTTTGCAGGGCTAAATTTTATTAAGCCTTTCCTAATAGCCTATTAGTTAGTGGGTCATTAATAAGTTGATATAAGAGTTCAACAAGTAACAGAAGAGACAGAAAAACAGGCATATGTATCACTGACCTGCCTAAAATTTGAAGGCTGTGGTATAAAGTTAGAAAACTTGGGGAAGTTATCTAGAAAGGGAAGAACTGATAGTACAAATATACAAATAGTACAAAGATTAAAATGGAAACATGACTCTAAAAAAAATAATTGGTCTTCTAAATATTATTGTGTAAATAAAATTGCTTATTATTATTAATAATTAAAATAATTATTTAAAACTTCTTTTAGAGCATACCTGTGACATTTTTTACATAGACCTCCTGTACCTATGATAGATGATGATAAAAACAATAATAAATGTATGTTGTGTTGTTAACAATGCAGTCCTGCCCTTTTGTACCCCAACATCAGGTGAAGGTATTCAGATGTGAGATTTGTGGTCATGATGTCACAATGCACATTCTATCACTACTACTCCTTGAGAGGTGTCAGTGCTCCTCTACAATTTTGTATAGGGACCATGCTTCTAAAGACCTGTAATGACATTTTTCAGATTTATCTTGGAAAGCCCTTAGTGAAATAAATTATTATTCATTTAAGAATTGTTACAGCTTTTTTGTAGGGAAAAAAGAAATCTTATTTGGATGAATGGTTTGAACTTTTCAAAATCCATTCTAATTTATGTGTTTAAAGCAATTTGATCCTGAATTGTTTCTGCGGTTCATTGCAATAAGACATTGTTACTCTTCACAGCTGCAGACTGAAAAAAGTAATTAATCTTCCCATCATCTCCAAGCTCTTCAAAGCGGGAGTAAGCTTCTGGGCTACTTCTTCTCAGATTCATGGGCTATATTTAGTCTGATTCATATCAAACCATATATCTGGCAAATAACCATGTTTACTAAAGTATTTATAACTCATGTTTTGATCTAAAAGGTTTACAGTGTGGTTTTGTAAATCATTTAAAATCCACCACAAAATAAATTAGGTAAATAGTAGTCTGCAAGACTACTGCAAGACGGTGTCCATCTTGCAAAAAGCACCAAACAAAAACAAAAGCAGAATTATTAATGAATAGAAGAACTATTAATGAAAAGAAGGACTAGGGTTAACATAATAGCAGTGTTCCAATATGTAAGGAACTGCCACAAAGCATGGTGGGTAAAGCTATTCTTTGAAGCACCTGAAGGCAAAACAAGAAGCAATGGATGGAAACTAATCAAAGAGAAAACCATCCTAGGAAGGTAATGATGAATTTCCTCACAATTAGAAGAATTAATTAGTGGAATGACTTGCCTTCAGAAGTTGTCGGTACTCCATCACTGGAGGTTTTAAAGAAGAGATTGGACAACCATTTGTCTGATGATACGGGTTCTCATGTTTGAGCAGGGGGTTGGATCAAAAGCTAGAGAAAAGTGGGATACACAGCTTCACCACCATACGGATCCACAAATGGTGCCATCTGGGTGATGAGTTGAACTTCAATTCTTATAGTCTCCTTTTGCAGATGAGGTCATCTTTACAAAGTTGGTTGACAGAGCTGCTTCTCAAGATAAGACCTGCAATGAAAGTTGCAATTTATGCTAGCTTTCCTTGTTGATATGGAATTTCTACTCGCCTTCTAAGGCAATCACAAATCCGTTCAAAATACCGTATTTTTTGGACTATTAAGACACACACCAAGATTTCAAAGAGGTAAATAAGAAAAGAAGTTTTTGTCGTCCATGGCCCCAGGAGCAGTCTGAAGGCCTTCCAAACCCTCTGTGCACCCTATTTTTTGCAAAAATGGGCCCGTTTTTTCACCCGTTTTTGCAAAAAACAGGGCATGCAGAGGGTTAGGGAAGCCTGCAGACTGCTTCTGTGGGCTAGGGGAAGGCACAAATGACCTGGTTTTTCGCCAAAACGGGGGAATGTTTGCCTGCCTCCAGCCCACAGGAACATTCTGCATGTCTCCCAAACCCTCTATGCACCCCATTTTCCCCAAAAACGGACTCGTTTTTTCAAAAAACTGAGCGTGCAGAGTGTTTGGGAAGCCTGCAGACTACTTGTTTTTGTGAAAAACGGCCCATTTTTTGCAAAAATGGGGGAGTTTTTGCCTTCCTCCCAGTCCACAGAAACACTCTGCAAGCCTCCCAAACCTTCTGCTCATCCCGTTTTTGAGAAAAGCGGGCCCTTTTTTCTCAAAAATGGATGCAGGAGCGGGGCTTCAGGAGGTCAAAATTGCTGTATTCAGTGTATAAAGCGCACCAACATTTCCACCCTCTGTTGCAGGGGGGAAGGTGCATCTTGTACTCTGTAAAATACTGTAGTTCATCCCATTTGAAGTTGCTCCACATTTTTAGCTGAAATTTGCTTTTGCTGGGATTTTCAATATTGATTTTAATTTTGTCCTCTGGAACAAGCGGAAACCAATTTATTCAGTAATCCCAAAGATGCTTTTTCAAAATTGGACTTTCTTTGAAGACTTTTTGCTTTTCATCCAAGAAGCTTCTTTGGCTCTGACTGGGTGGTGGGGAATGAAAGGGTAACTAGTCAGAGCTGAAGAAGCTTCTTGGATGAGAAGTGAAACATCTTCAAAGAAAAACTAGAAAGGCAATTTGCCTCTTGAAAAAACACCTTTGGGACAACCATGACCTGGATGACTGAGAATCCCCATAGAAAACTACTCAGTAGTTTTCATTTTTGAACCCCCCCCCCATCGTTTTAAGACTTCTAGCATTTTCTCCTTTATTTTATCTTTTTTCCATAGCTCTGGCAGCAAGAGGTAGAATTTTGAATTAATAGGTGTGCATCTGAAATGTCTGCTTAAGAGGACTGAGTTGATCGAATTGTTTAAGACTTCATCTTCACCGTAGCACATCCTAGTCAACTTTTATTTTCCCCACTTCTTTATCTAACCTTATCTTTCTGCATTTTGCCTTGTGGTTTCTTTTGTGAAGTAACTATCAGCTAACTCTCTTCTCTCTCTGTCTCTGTCTCTCTCTCTCTCTCTGTGTGTATGTGCATTTGCTCCTTGACTGATAAATTTTTATTATTGGTTTTTCATGAAAGTCATCTGGGCTTGTACACTGCCTGACCTTTGTGGTCACTTAGTGATTACACATGCCTGCTGGGGTAATTTATTCACTTTGTTTTGGTGTGAACATATCCCAGGGGTCTTGTAACTGCTGTAATCACTTGACCCCAGTGACTGTTAAATGCTTTAAACACAGTTATTTTAAATTTATAATTGTTTTCATTAAAAATCCCTTATAGTAACTTAACCGACCTTGCAATAAACCCAGCACTATAGACTGAGTCAAGAACAAAAATTTTGCGATGGCTAGCGTACAATGCACATGTTTACTCATTGCGCTGAGTTGTGTATAGAAAAGCAGCAAGACTCTTAACTGCAGTATTGCATTTGGGTATAACTGTTGCAGATATTAGCTATTTAGAACTGGCTGATATTACTTGCAGTTTGAAAGAATCTGAAATGTAAAGATTGTTAGTGTAAATTACAAGAGACTTTGCAAGGTTAAAATGTTATTTAATTTGAAAGGCCAGATGCTGAGGTCCTTTATTAACTCCAAAATACCATAAAAGTATTTTCTGTACAATTGGCTTCCCGTAGATTATCTGTACCAGGTTTATAGATAACCTATACCTATAGTTATCATGTAATAAAATAATAAAATAAAATCATTGTTATTAGGCAGATATCTCCGTGTAAAATAAATCATTTCTGCAACAAATATTTATATCACAACTTGATTCAGGGTTTCCCCCCTGAATTGCATGTTTGTTTACTTATTTATTAAACTTACATTCTGCCCATCTCAGTATCCAAAGTGACTCTGGTTACTGGTTTTTTTTCTTTGCTTCCACATTATTTGAGGATTGGTCAAAGAAGTACTTGCTCTACAAATAACATCTTCTAAAACCTCACAGCTCCTCTCTTAGATTGTGTCCAACTCGGTTGATTTTCCACAAATACTCCTGCTGAAAATAAATATTGCAGTTGCTTGAGCCAGTCCTGAATTTTATAGATTGTTACTTTCACTGTATGGGGTATTACTTGAAGTCATTTAGATTCAAACCCAAGTACTTTTGCAGGACAGCTGTTTTGTGTAACCTAACAAAGAGAATGTATATGCAAAATGAAAGTAATGTACAGTTGTTCCTCTTAGGATAGTGCAGTAAAAGTAAACACTTCCTCAAGCCAAATGTGATTACAGATGTTTGCATAAAAACACCCCTGTGGTTTAGTCAGCAATACAGAAGGAAGTTCTACATGCCTACTCAGAGTTGCTCAAATAATAGGAAGTTTATGCAGTTACATTTTCAATTGGAGCAATTGAATCAAGAATCAAGTTGGTTTTAATTTTTAATTTTAGCCTTAAATTTTAAAATTGGATATATTAAGCATTATCTTTTATTATCTTTGCCGTAATCTGGGCATATTGTAATTGTATTATAAAGATTTGTATGAATTCTAGTAGATGTGTGTAAACCTTTTGTAAAGACTTGTAAAACTTGAGTATATTAAGTATAATGCTGTTGAGCTTTTTGGGTGTCTGTGTGTGACATATTTTATTTATTAATTAAATTAACTATTACTACACTTTTGATTAAAATGTTCATCTTCCATGTTTGTTTTAGGAGAAATATGTTGATGTAAACAAAGGACAAACCAACTCTCAACATATATTTTAATTGGGCACCCAAAAATCAGGCTTGGTTGAATCTTTTTATTAATTTAAAGTACTGTTGTCTTCAACACATAATTAATTTTGTTTTATTTATTTTAATATTTTGAATTGCATTTATTTTTTATATATGAAATATAATATTTTGTTCTAATAGAGGCATATACACTTTCTTTAGGATCAAAGGTCTAACCAAAATTTTATCCATAACAAATATGGAAGGCATTGTAGAACTGCATATTTCATTTATGGAAAATGATGAAAAACCAGGTGTCTGAAATTGTGTGGGGTTGCTCAGAAATGAGTTAAGAGAATGTTAAAAAAGAAACTGCACTTCAGAATAGCATATCTACCTACTTTGTGCTGGATTTTTTTTTTTACAGTGCCTATTAACAAAAAAGGGAAAAAAATGTATTGGTACAATATTCTTAGTTGAATAAAAGCAAATATCTTACAATGAAATAAAAGCCCCTTTTTCAGCAGAAGTAGTTTAATTTATTTTTCCATTTTGGAGCTTACCATCTGGCACTTGATTTTGCATCATATTGTTTCATTTGTTATTTCTGGAATAAATATTTATTATAAAGATTCATTTTCTATTACTTGTTACACATTTTGCATGTTTTCAAAAGCTGTGATTGAACGAAAATGCTGATTAGGTTTAAATGTCCTGGAGGTCTTCATTAGTCTGGCAGCATCTTTAGGTCTTCTTAGGTTTAGGACTAGATCAGGGGTGTCAAACTCAAGGCCCGGGGTGCTTAGATCTGGCCTGCGGGGCTGCCTTGGAAACAGTGAAGGACCGGCCTGTAGTGCCTCTGCCAGTGCAAACAGAGCTCAGGGGGGCTTCCTGTGGCTGGCAGAGGGTGCAGGAGGCTGTTGCAGCCGAAAATGGAGCTCGGGAGCCCGTTTTCTCTGGCAAAGTGCTCGGGCCACCACAGGTGCCCCTGACAAGTGATGTTGAGTCAGCCACGCCCACCCTGGGCACACCCACCCCAGCCCCTAGAGGTCAAACAACCCTCGAGTTTGGCACCCCTGGACTAGATGGAGGCTTTGAAAATCTTGCTGTCAAATTGAAATATTTAATAGACTTTCACAACAGTAAGAATGAAACAACAAAGAAAAAGAGATAAATTTTATTATTTCTTAACTCTTGAAGAATCTATATTTGTCGTTCTGCTCAGGAAATTTCTCCCAAATTTATAAACGCCATTAAGTTTAAATTTAAATTTCCATTAAGTGACTGCATGCACGTAATTCTGCACATTCAAACATTTGTATATGTTCAATTTTGGTAATATTTGTTGACTATCAATGCTCATTCAAAGCTATAAATGCTGTGCTGTAACTTGGAATTAATAACTTCCTAATAGCAACTTAACTGTTTTCATCCACAACAAGTCCCATCAGTTAGAACAATAAACCTACAGATGTTTGAAATCTCAGGTTCTTTTTTCTGCCTTTAGTTGTGCCCCCTTCCCAGACTCGTCAAGCAAGCAGAAGGGTTGAATTATAAAGATGTTCTTCATTTTTCATCCAACCTTTGTCCAGTGATGTAGCTGTCTTCCTGCTTCTTGATTTGTAGTGAAAAATAAATAAACTGCACAGAAAATTAAGGTGGGCAGATAGAGCCTTTTGGGTGTATTTGTTGCCATGTGAGTCATAGGCATTTGAGGGTGCTGTATTGCCAATCCCAGTATCATGAGTTAAAAAAGAAAATTCTAAATAGGTTTATTGTGTGAATAGTTATTAGAAAAAAGCGAAGAACTCTTGTCTTCTCAGAAATTATTCAGTTTTTTCCCCATTAATGATAAAGAAATGCTACTGTATGAAGAACTAATAGCTAAAATGTCATATTTCTTCGTTGCACTACATCTAGGGAAACACTCTGTGTATCTTTGATGGATATATGCCTACCCGTGATATTCTTTAGTTAGAATAAAATATGGAATAGTTTTTCATTTGTTCGATACAGTATCATTTTCCAGGCACGATACAGGAATAGAGAGTTGGGCTGACAGAGAAAGCAGTGCAGATTTTGACATAATGTGTAATATTCAAACTTAATCTAAAAAAAATATTAGTAGGCTATGGATTTCAATTTAGAATTGGCCAGCAATGCCCCAGCTGCAACAGCTTTTTTATTTTATGATGTGTACATCTGTAATGTACATGATGTGTACTAGATGACAGACAGCATTTAGTGCTCTCTTTTTGTTCCTGTTCTTTCCTTTGGCTTAGCGGTAATTGTTAATGAATAGAAATGTTATATTAAGGAAGTGCTTTACTCAGTTGAATATTTCTTGGGCTTGTCTTGTGTGCTGGAAAATGAACTTTTTATGATCAAACAATCACTGAGCAAAGGTCTGGTTGAAACCATTTGCTGCAAATGCGGCTTGAACTTCAAAACTCTCATATTATCATTTATTCACAGAACCAGGCAAAATACAGTGTCACCAAAAACCAACATGTAGCAACTTATATTAATGCAAAGGTGGCAGACCTTCACCATAATGTAATTATCCAGACTAGATGGGTTAATAAAGGTTCCTAGAATTACTTCTTTATTTTCCTTATTGCAAGAAAAATGGGCAGCTTTCTAAAGCCATGCTTCCTACGGACTATTAGCATCTTGTTTGACTTGCTAATTAATCCTTTGGTGCTGTTGGGCTGGCAGCCAGCTTCAAAGTTCTGAGATTCTTTTGCTTTTAATGCTGAATATGCCTGACTTTTCCCTTAGGGTCAGGGAAAGGAAAGTGATACCAATATATCTTTTGTTTTCTACTGGATTTCTTGAAAATCATTATAATTTGTGGAAATAATTAATATATCTTAAAAACTAGCGCTGCACAGTGGTGAAGTTCTGTGGGAAACTTGTAAAAATGTTCCTTTTTCATTTCAGCACATATGTTCAGTGGTATATTATAATGAATAATGGGAAATAAAAGTATTTGCATAGTAGGACAAAGTGATATTGCGTGGAAAAGTGTTGCCTTCCATAAGGAATATTAAAACATGTAAACCCAAATATATACAGCCTGTAGGTTTCACACATTTACAGCCTCTCATTAGTTTTTATTATGCTTACTATAACCTTCAAAAAATTGTTTAAAAAAACCAGAATAAAACTAAACTAAAAATTTAAGGTCCACCCAAGCAGAAGGTAAGGTACACTTGGTCTTGCTTAGGTTGAGCTGAAGCTTGTTACACAACTTCCAGATACTAGGACCCTTCACATGTCACTGAGGTGGCCTGGGATGGAGATGTAAAGCTGAAGATCAGGCTCTAGAGCCAAGTTATTTTCATCCCATAATTCCCAAAGCAGTTTGAAAATGATTTGTCCTTGTCTTCAGTGTTGCCAACCATGAAGTACAATAAACAGTTTGAGATTACCAGTCAGTGAGCCAAAGAGTACCCATTCCATCTGACCAGTGAAAGAAAACAGAGGACAACATTCAATGTCCTGTCCCTCAAGTGCTAAAAGAAACAAAAAGCTTGTTTATCCCATCATAGGGGGGAAAAAGGAAATAACATAAATTGCAACAGCCACCACCCAAATCCATGTTATGTAATGAGACAAAAACAACTAATCTGGCACCTTACCATCCCCATCATATTGCATATTAAGAAATTTATTAAATAACACACACACACAGAGTATATTTAGTAAGTAATATACATCTACAATTCTGCAACCAATTTCCCCCCCAGTATTTCCAGTTCTGTTCTGCCAATAGAAAGTGCAGAGGGGGTCTTGCAAGTCCCCCTCTGCCAGTCTGTATTTGTGCTTCCTTCTCTAGGAACATGAATAGAAGTTGGAAGAAGGCGTGTTACACCTTCCTTAGTGCAGAGATCTAAATGATTTCCATCAGATAGCTATCTAGTTTCCCCTTGAACATGAAATATAAAGGGTAGCCCATCTCCTTTCTGGTTTCGTTGTTGAACTCCTTTTTCTTGTTGGCAGGTTTGTTACTCTGTAATTTAATAATTCCAGATCTTGAACTCTGGAATGGTACAGCATGAAGAATAGGGAGGTTAATTTACAAAAAGTGCTAAACATATACACAAAGGCATATTATTCAGTGTGCCTAAGTCAAGTTTGTACTAAAAATAAAATATACCCTATTTTTCGGAGTATAAGACTTCCCCCCATAAAACAGGCTGATAATTTAGGTGCGACTTATACTTTGAATGTAGCTTTTTCAAAGCTTTTTTTCGGACCTAACAAGGCTAGTGAAGTGATCTTTGCAGTCTTTTTTCATTGCTACTCCCGCTGAAGAAGCTTTTTTTCCCAGCCCTACCCAGAGGATAAAATAATGTGCTGAAGCTGACCAGGCTAAGGACGCTAGCCAGATGAATACCTGGTAGGCAGATTTGCCCCCTATTTTCCGCCACAAAAACTAAGGTGCGTCTTATATTCAGGTGCATCTTATACTCTGAAAATTATGGTAGATACCCAAATAGATTCTATATGCTGAAGAAGGCTATTTCATATAAAAATGTTACCATGTGATGCTGCCTTTAAAAAAAAAAGTGAATATAACCCGGTGTTGGAGGTATAATATAGCAGGTTAAAAAATGCTATTGTTAGAAATGGATGGAAAAAACATAACTTAGCACAAAAAGTGCTAAACATATACACAAAGGCACATTAATCCTAAGCCAACATTCATGGATCCAACATTTAACCAAAGAAATCTTGAAGTTAGTGTATAGTTAATGCAGTTTCAAAAAAAAAGCACATTTTAACCCGACAAGTTTTGTATATGAAAGATCTATTATTCTTTCTCTTGGGAATCATGCTAAATATTATTATTCTTTCAGTTTTCCCACTGGAACGTCTGATTCTACTGCAATGAAAATAAGATTTTACCTCATCTATAAATTATGTTCTAAATAATTCTCAATATGTACCGTGCTTTTGGAAAGATAATATGTTTGACATAAATACTCTTTCCTTCCTTTTCTAGCTTGCTTTGGAAGGAAAGTAGCAGTACATTAAAGAATGTCTAGTAACAGGAATGCAAGTTAGAAAGATAAATAAATAGTAATTGTATCTAGGTGTGCTTCAATAATTTTCAGAATTTGTCTGAGTGACTAGAGAAGATGTTGGTGTTCTATAGAGCTATTAATAAACAAGTATTTTCATACAACCAGCTGTTAAAACAGTAATGGCAGCCCTTGACGTGAACATGGCAAATTTTCCTGGTGGAGAATGTAAATAAGATATAAGTAGATAGAATGTCTTAAATGACTGAAGCCAGAATTATATTAACTTTCACAATTAAATTTCAGTTCTTATGGTACTTGAGATTTGCAAATACATCTTTATAATTTGTTATTTGAATGAATTTTTTTGTTGTATTAAGTTGCTGTATTAAAAGTAAAAGAAAGGAGTATAGAACTGATTTGTTCTTATTTGTAGCTCTTACTGGACTCATTGATTAGGACTGAATGACAAAAGATTTATACTATAATGCTAGGCTTTATAATTCACTTATAGATGAGAGAAATTATCAGAAAAGGAAACCTTTGGTTGAAATGTTAAAAAAGATGATAAGTTACTGAAACTGTATTTTATTTTAATGAAGGGGGAAGTCATTTGTATTTTTTTCTTTTTTCTTAGTTTTGTTAGTTTCTTACTTTCATATTTTTAGACTTTATTATTTTTTTTAAAAAAGAATGGCACCTAATGTGCTGTCTAAAAAAATGCAAGTTTACATCCTGATCCTCCACTATTTGTGTGCTATGATATTCACATGGAACTCTTCTTTATTTAGGCTTCCGTGGAAGACAATTTAGTACATGTATGTACTTTCCCCTTATGAAATAAACAGAAAACATTTGTGAACAAGGAAGATTTAGGACATGCAGAATCTCTCCTCCCCCATCGCCCCTGGTTTCAATTAGTGGGAAGAATAGTTTATTTCTGATGTATTCCTATTTTGAGAAGAATCACTTCTCCAAAGTAGCTATTTCAACCGAAGATGACAAAACCTTTCCATTGACACAAATTGTAGCATATTTAATAATACTTTAAATTTCAGACAAGAGTACTACTAATGATACCGTGTTTCCCCGAAAATACGACATGTCCTGATAATAAGACCAAGCCTGCTTTTTGGGGTAGGCATAAATATATGTCCTCCGCTGAAAATAAGCCCTCCTGAAGGGGTGGACGTGGCCAGCATAGCAGGCAGCCCTTAACTTCCCCGGTCAGCTAGGGGCAACTGGGCCCCTTAAACCGGATGAGCTGAGCTGATTCAGAGCTGCCTCTCTATTCTCTCTGCCCCCAGTGTTTTTGGCGCTCACCCGCCTTCCATCTATTCCCCCTTGCCTACGAACTCCCGCCCCACTTGCAAGAGATCAGCCGCCTGGCACCACTTGCTATGTTGTGCCCACCCAGCGGACAACCCCCCTTCCGCCGGGCAGAGCACCATTCACTGACAGAGAGGTAAGAGGCTGGTTGGGCCAGTCACCTGCTGCAGATTCTTCTGGCAGCCAGGCCAGAATCTTCCAACAGCGACCGCGGTTGACGGGCGTGCCCCGCTCTCTGCTTCGA